>BGPR01015269.1:0-13220 GCA_013235015.1 Araneus ventricosus
CTGACGTGTACTTAGATGGATTTTATTGTTTGACTGACGTGTACTTAGATGGATTTTATTGTTTGACTGACGTGTACTTAGATGGATTTTATTGTTTTCTGGACTGGCGAGAGACCACGGGGTCTGTTTTGATGCTCTTTTATGGGATTTTTAATGATATTTTACAAAACATTTTATTACCCCCTTTTTACTGGCGTGTTGTGCTTGTGTTTTGCTCATTTGGATACATACTGGGGGCTCCTCCTTTTGAGTGTTTTGAATATTTTTAATGTTGGTTCCAGATCTGGTGATAAAAATCAAACAAAATTCAATTAATTTATGGTTCTCTCCAAGTGTAATATCGATTCAGTGGCGTACTTTTTTATTTATTTTTTTCTTGTATGTTTTAGGTTATTTTATTTATTTTGTCGTTGTCCCTTTTTTGCGAAGTTTGTAGCTTTATGTGCTGTATTTGTGATGCTTTTGTGTGTGTCATGTCATATTGATATTTTTGTATTGCTTTTATATTTCCCCGCCGGTCTGCTAAAGGCCTTACACCCTCTTGGGTAGGCCCGACAGGTGTGGGTTTTAATAAAAATAAAGTAGCGAGTTCTCTTCGAGCGCAAAAGAGAAGCATTTTAATTAAAATTTTATTCTCATTAATGACTTTCACAAGAACAATTTAAATATTCAGTTAATAAATCGCAATTAACAATTCATTTAATTGCATTTTTGAGAAAAAAAACTCTAGAATTTTTCTTTGCTGAAATGTAAAAAGGACACTTTTGGAAATTGCTTCCGGTGACGTAAGGTAAATTTCTTAGTTATAGATATTCAAACCAAGAGATCTGAATCGAGATACGAGAAATTTTAATAAGTGTTTCTTATTAATTTAAATAATAGTTATAATTCTTAAAATTTAGCAAAATTAATTAATTAAATTTTGATTAAAATAAAAAACAATAACATATTTTGCATTAAATAGATTATTATTTATAGATAGATAATTATTAGATATTTATTTTTATAGATTATAGAGATTATATTTTTTTATTTATTAGATATTAATAGATAATTATTTATTTATTAATTTAAAGGCAGAAAGGGCTTGCCTTCTTAAATTACACTACCCTTGATTTGAATGCATTTCGAATCTTCCAAATAAAGAATTTGAAATATTCGAGAATCTCAGGAATAAAAGAATTTTTCCTTAAATTTCCATTAAAATCTGAGGATGAAAATATTTCATTTTATAAGTTAGAAAAGCATTAAAACTCATAATTTAAAAATCAAAAGACTACAGATTCATTCTTGGATTTTTATAATAAATGAATATACAATCCTTATTTGAAAAACGTCAAAGCTTAAGAAAATTATTTAAATTAAACTTTTCGTGATTTAAACTATGAATAACACTTGGAAAAGGAGTACATAATTCTATTTAAATGAATTCGAACGGCAGCTTAACTTGACTGGAATTCATAAAAGTTTGTCAGAAATTTTGAATAGAAGATATTAGAAAAATTTCCTTTAGATAAGCAGTTTGATTTAACAAAAATGAGTAATAAAGATTTAAAAGGGGATTTTATTATTCATGAAATAAAAAGCGCCAAATCAATACGAAATCGTTTTATATGATAATTATTATTTGGGAAAGTGGTGTAAAGCCGGATAGATAAGTCTTGAAGGTCTTTATTAGCTAAACTATTTAACACCAGGCTTGTCAAATTTTATTAAAATATTCATTGTTTAACGGAGTACAATTCTATCTTTCCAGAAAAGTCATAGTATACGAGACAGTAAAAAGCAGTGAAACTAAGTATACTAAGAGAAAGCGTTATAAACGTCAAAACAATTCGAACTCGAGATTTTGAAGAATGTCCACGTTTTAGACCTCCCCGAGTCCGAAAAACACAATTTTGGAATTATGTCTGTCTGTGTGTGTGAACACGATTATTAGATATACAGGGATGAAATTTGGTATGATCTTCACACATAATTTGTAGGTTTTCAGAAAATGTTGAAAAAAATCCGTCGACAGGAAGTCTGTCTGTCCGCGTTCATGTGAACACTGTAACTCAAAAACTTGAATAGCTAGATGGCTAAAATTTGGTACACAGTTTTATCAAGAATGTAGGTCCGTATCAAAGTTTGGACCATATCCGTTGAAGGGTTGATTGTCTGTCGGTCTGTATAATCGCGTATTTTTAATCGCAATAACTTCTTAACAAAATTACTTAGACAAATACAATTTGGCATGTGACCTTCTTACCTTAATTGCAAATTTATGCCCAATTTTCGTTTCAGTCGGTTAAAAATAAGGCGTACACACTGCAAATTTAATTTTTCTAATCCGATTGTCCATGCGTGTGCGTACTGGTAGCAATCTCTGTGCACGCAGAAGCTATTGAGCGAATTACGTCACTTTGTCCTTGAGCCGGCAAGAGTAGAACCTAGCAGTGTGTGATAGATGCGTTTTAATCGGTACGCATCTCTTTGAATTGGATTCTTTACCTAAATTTTTTACAATCACTATAATCTACAATGAAAAACCTTCTGGTAGGTATTGAATTCTGGGTTACAGTCGGTTTGAATTTTTTTATCCACGCGGAGGGGGAGGGAAAACTGCACCTTTTTGGGGAAGTATACGAGAAAGTTTAGGGGAGACCACTCCCGCTGGTTTTGTCAATGATATATTTATAGAAAAAAGTCAACCCAACCGGTTTTTCAACATTAGTAGGGTAAAACCTGGTGTATCTTAACTTTATGGTAAATTAGGAAAACTAGATTTCCAACAGGAAAGTAGTAGATATTTTTTATTTTAAATGACAAATTAAGAATATTAGTTACAAAATTCTCATGTAAAGCGGTTGTCTTCTTCCTCCTCCTCCTCCACGCTACTGCAGCTTTCGTGGACACAGATAAGACAATTTCTACGTTGAATCCAAGCTTCTCATATCTGTAAATTAGAAAATACATAAATAAAATATAAGCAATAAACGTCTGATATGTTTTTATTGTCTTCAACGGAATAATCTTCAATACTTTCTGGCTTGACCTTGAGGCATTTGGTTTACCTTTTTTTACCCCGAGTGCAGAGGTAATAAACAAAATAGAACCACGCTACTATTGGACTGAATCCCTATTGTTTGATAGGATATGAATCCTTAGTAAACTTGTAATAAGCTGGACTAAACATAGCTTTTATGACTGTAATGATTATTAAATAAGGATAGTTTAAAAACCAAAGAACATGAGAGAGCTGACATTTTAAAACAAATTCACGTACACAAACGCAGTGAATTCAACATCAACGACACGGTCATTATGGCCGTATCTTCTTCTTGATTAGTGGGGTATGATCCAGAATCTGTCAGCTGAAAAGGAGTTTCAACCACTTTCCCACTAAGGAAAACCTTTGGAAATTTTTGTCGCGCATTGAACATTTATTTCTAATTAAGCCTTATCACCATGAACTAGGAATGGGAAAAACCTACTGGTATAAACCGAAAAGCGTTTTTTTTTGTTTGTTTGTTTCTGTCAACCGGTTTTTGACCCGGTTTAAACCGGCTATTTTTTTAAATCCAAAAACTGGAAAAAAAACCGGGTCGGAAGATAGTCTAGTCGAACTTAAAATCTAGCCTAAAATTTACCAAGTTATAAAGCTTTGAATTTCATCGTCTTGGCCAATCTCCAACAATCTCTTCCTAGAGACGTCTGTTGGTTGGCGAATTATTGAAAGAGACTTTATGAACAGATAAATATTGGCCAATGAACTGATTTTATGCAAAAACAAATCATTAATACTAATGAAAAATTCTGTCTGCAAACGGCGTCTGTTTATAATTATTTATCTTTAGACGGAAGTTCTGTGGCGTCCGAAAGAGTAGTATCTACGTTGAATGATGTTGTTTCCGACGAGAGGTGTCGACTCACGGACCAACACATTGCTGAAAGAGTCTTTATGAGCCGATTAGATTATAAATATTGGACAATGAATTAATTTCTTGTGAAAACAATGTTAATAAAAAATTGTGTCTGTAATAATAACTTATTGCAATAATTACTCATTTATTATTATTACGTATTGTGTTAATTACTTAATTATAATCATTACTTATTTCATTAATTATTGTATCAATACTTACTTATTGCATATTAATAAAAATTTATGTCCACAAACGTTGTTATCTTTAAACCGAAAACAGGTTTTTTTCAAAAACCGGTTATTTTGAGCGGTTTACCCTCTAAGCGTTTAACACGTATTTTTCCGTTTTTCATATTGAGTTCAAAAGCAGGTATTCATGTTAGTATGTATAATTTCTTAAACTAACATGGATAATATATTCTTAAGATTTCAGAGACTTTATTAAAAGCAATAAAGATTCAATTATTCACATTGAAAGCAAATTTTTAAGACTTTAAAGCTAGTACATCAAAATAGCTAACCGCTCAGAGGGTAAACCAGAGGTGAAAAAAAAACGGTTTAACCGAGAACTGGGGGGGAGGTTGCAATAACCGCCATCTCTACCATGAACTGATTTGCCTAATCACGAATGACCTTGACTTGAAATATAGTAGGATTTATAGCGACACAGGATAACATCCCCTGAATGCCGGAAGGTTGCAATTAATAGATATCAAAGTACTTGAGCGCTTGAAGAAAGATGGTCAAATGATTTTTGCTCGCAAGGGCTTTTGATAAAAGAAAGGAAATGTTAGATTCAACGATATTTAATTTGTATTAATTACAGTTGCATTAATACAAATTATCTCTCGTGGTGATAAGAAGTTCAATATCTTCACAAAGTGCAACATGATTGAGGCCACTCCGCAACATCTACTTGACTGTGTTGCCTTAGTGTATGATGGCCTTCTTAAGCGACCGGATTTCGTGTTCGAGGTGATGAAGGCGAACGATCTTATGGATCTGATTTGATTCAGATCAAAAGGATTAAAAAGAAGACAGTTGCAAAATTTCGACCTCGAAATTTTAATGAATCTCCGCGTTTTAGACATCCCCGAGTCTGAAAAACATATTTTAGGAATTATGTCTGTCTGTCTGTCGGTGAGCACGATAAATAAAAAACACAGCGAACAACAGGCATGGAATTTGGTATGCTGAAACTGCTCGACTTCATGCTGAAACTGCAGATTTCTGACAAATTTTGGACGGAATCTGTCAGTGGGAAATCTATCTGTCTACGTCCATACGAACACGGTAACTCAAAAATGCAAATAGCTAGATTGACGAAATTTAGCATGTAGTTTTCGTCAATAGAAACGTAGATTTTCATTAAATATTGAGATAAATCTATCAACAGGTTGACCGTGTGTCGGTCTGTATATATGTGCGAGTTTGTGAATGCCCTAACTCAAAAACGCACCGACGTATATAAGTGAAATTTGGTATGCGTCTTCTCACCAAAATTGTAGACCTGTATCAAATTTTGGATCCTTTAGGGGAAAATAAAGACAACAAAAGTCTATAATTGTGTTTCTTCACTGTACTATGAAGCTCAAATCGAGCAAAATTGGTGTTATTATATTAAAAAATTGAGGGGCGAACATATCCGCTGTTTTCTAAATAACATTCCTGCGATTTCATTTTAAGTCATTAAAGGCAGGAAATTAATGAGCGAGATTAGGATTTTTTTTGTTAGTACTCTTCCTTGTTAGAGTTCAAAATTTCACCGATAGGTGACGCACCAGCCTTCAAAGCTATCAATATCTTTAAAAATGGTGGAAATCACACGGTAATATTCTCGATATGCCCGTCATCACCACCAATGTCATGTCGCCAGTGGAACACAAAATTAACTGTGACGTCATAGAAGGACAC
The DNA here is from genome assembly GCA_013235015.1 of Araneus ventricosus. Lineage (NCBI taxonomy): Eukaryota > Metazoa > Arthropoda > Arachnida > Araneae > Araneidae > Araneus > Araneus ventricosus. Next base: position 5,822 of record BGPR01015269.1, read on the forward strand.
CAGTGTAATGGCCGCCTACTCATAACTGATGATTAGCTCCAGTTCCGCAAGTGGCGTGGAAATTCGTCAGTATACTGTGTCGTTCAAGTACCCCCAGGAAGAAACCAAGTGGATTAACCCTACGGTTGCCAGATTAACATGACAAAATAAGGCCAAACCTTCTTAAAAATAAGGCCAAAAAGGCCAAACTTTCTTTAAAATAAGGCCAAATCTTTTTACAATAAGGCCAAATAAGACCAAACCTTCTTAAAAATAAGGCCAAAAAAGGCCAAACCTTCTTAAAAATAAGGCCAAATCTTTTTACAATAAGGCCAAATAAGACCAAACCTTCTTAAAAATAAGGCCAAAAAAGGCCAAATTTTAAACATTGATTGAAGTACTTATTTTTCTCTAAATTTACGATTAGCAAATGCTTTATTTGTAAAAACGAATCATTTTAGAATGAAGCGTACGATCAATGCTCTATTAATGAAACAATATTGAAGTGAAAAAATTTTTAACCACTCCATAAACATCTTTACAATGAAAAGTGATGGCTAAATGAAATAGCTGAACATAGTATAATATCTCATGAGTGAACGAAAGTATGCAAGGTTATTTTTCAGCTTCGTCATAATAAATGAAAAGTGATTCCGTACTCAAAATAATTAATAAACAGGATAAAAAAAATTTATTCCATTAGTGAAAAAAAATGATTTCAGACTAGTAATAAGCGTTTCAAATAAGCGATAAAATTTTCAAGAATGTTCTGTTTTCAGTTTCGCTATTATTCACCTAATATCCAGATCGAATACACTGTGCCGTTCTAAATATTATTTTAGAATATAAAAATGTTATAAAAAAAAGTAGAAATAGTTATGAAAAGCAGTTCTAAAAATCATGAATGAAAGTAAAGCCACAAAAAGGCCAACTGAAAATTCGTAAGGCCAACCACTTTGAAAAAAGGCCAAATTTCGAAAATTTGGCCTTATAAGGGCCAATATGGCAACCCTGATTAACCCTCTCACACCGAGCGAGGCGGTCGCGGGCGGTCTAAAAATTTCCCCTTAACAGCAATGAAGGCCGGTCTGAGGCGGTTGCCTTCTGTTGAGTGGAGGCGAGGTTCTGAGATCGCGCGGATAGGAGATAAGCGCGGTGGGGGGTCCAATTATCCTTGCCAACCACCGCGCATTTCCGTGCGACTTAAGGGAAGGTTCTAGCAGGTGGTGGGGTAAATGACCACCCAGTTTGGGAGAGTCCAATTCATGTCGTATCCTCCCAAAAAGGTCCGGTTTTAAAGGGGACAGAAGAAAAAGTCGCCTTGGCATTAAAGGGTTAAGATCAGGCGAAAACGGTGGCCAAACCCTACCTTTGTAGATGGCGTGAGGATAGTCCAGTGCAGTCACGAGGTTATCAAAATATTCCACAAGGAAAGCCAAATCTACAATGGTTTAATGAGATTTCGTAGGCCCTGTGCACACATCTTGCCTCTATTTGCTTTTCCGAAACCGCTCCGGCATAGGAAGTGCGTTGTCGGAGGTTCACGTGAATTACCCAACTGCTATCAATGTACTTCACATCGCACTTCCGACTGTACTGAATTGCCAATACATCGGAGCGATGCACACAATGTAGCAAAGCGGTCACTATTTGCTTTTCGGTCCTCGAAGAGTGCGTGTGAACAGTCCCACTGCTGTTAGTGTCTTCATACCGCACTTTCCATGTCGGAGCGGTGTTGAACAAGCAATAATTTCCAAAAAATCAGGTTTGTACTCCGGGTCTAACATAGCAAACTCTCTCAGGCAAATTGCCAAAATGCCTCAAAGATATTTCCTCCCAAGGTGATCACCTGTTGATGGTAGGTTAACCGGGAGTTTACGGTGCTCGCCTACTTCGTCCCTCTTAGGGTCGCCAAATCTTTGCCGCCAAGAACGGCGATGAGAGAACATTTGTTTTGGTTGCGTCTAGATGTTTTTAACGAGTGACAAGCGCGCATGCGCACAAATTGATCTTCTCATCGGTGTTTTGCTTATCAGGCTATATTGCGCCACGTTTCGATTGGACTGTTTTGTTCAACTCTTCGATGTGATTGGTCGATAAATTCGAATTCTTCGGATTGAATATCGGTTCAGTACCGTGTATGTTATTCTGTGTGTTTCATTTCTCAATGAATAACCGAAGCTACGAGTATTCCACTATGCTGAAAGCGAAGCCGCTGATGTTTTTTTAAGTTAAAAAATTGGCCCAGTACACACTTGAAATGCCGCAGTCATTGCTTGCTCAAATCTCTCGTTTTCAGGTGACGCATGCGCAAGAGAGCAATAAAAAGCTTACTGCACATCCAAAACAGTATTTGGCGACGGCACATGAAATTGCGCCAAGAAGAATTGGCGAGAAGCAGGCCGGCACCGTAAACTCCAGGTTTACCCGATGGGGTTTATTTGGTTGTCAAAAGGAAGGCCCAAGAAAAATTCCTCATCTGAATGACTAATCTCCTGCGGAATAACTGTCATAGTCTGTCTCTTTCTTGAAACTTATAGATATCACCAAGAAAAATGACTTTGAACTGCACAAAAATTATGTACTCCCATGAGTTATTATGAATATTTCCTGTTTACGTAGAATGCATGCAAAATAAATGGTTTTGAAGCTGTCAGAAATAATGATAAGTATCTTATAACAAATGTCTCGCTTTTGAATTTAAAGAAAATTGCAAAAAAATAGCTTTTTGCTGTTTTATTAATGAACTAAAAAATATTGACGACATTTCAGAATTATTTCTATACGGAACATTTGAATAAAATCTTAGAAGATCATTCAAAATGTTTACATGAGGGATTAACTTGGTATGAAGTAACTTGTATGAAATAGCTAGTATTTCCTCAGATTTCTTACTGCCATTTTTCTCAGAATATGAATATTTTAGTTGAAGTTCAACCGCACCAATTAGCAAGACTGCCTTTCTACTTCATCAGAAAAAAGAGACGCAACTTTTACTTTATTTAGTAATTTATAATTTATTTAGTAGTTTATTTGAAGTACTTTAGTAATTCACCACTAAAGTAATAAATTAAGTAAATTACTTTAGTAATTTATTTGAAAGCGTCAGATTTGTTTGTTTCCGAAACGAGTTAATTTTTTATCATTATTATTCGAAATATAGGCTAAATCATTTCTTTTGACAGAAAGGATAAAACCACCAAAACTGAATGGATTCGCCTATTGCTAGGGCTGCTATAATTGCCTAGCATTGATACGTGACGTTTAAATGCTAAACAAATAAAACAGGAAAAAAGTGAGTAGATGGTTTATTTTACTTTAATAAAAAACTATCAATAGTGTTTAAGCAATCTAATAAATTGAACGAAAAGAATAATAAAAAAGACGCAAGGCTGATCCTTTTTAGCCCACTCATACTTTAAAGTTGATTTTATTTTCTTAAATATATCATTTTCTTCTTTCACATAATTATAATATTGGACGCAAGTCTTTTTAAAATTATAATGGCAGATCAAAATTGCTTAAATAACCTCCACTGCCAATTTGTAGCTTCCGTTCGACCGTTGAGTTGATATTAGGGGAAATATTCTCTCCACATTTGCATTGTGAGCTAGAATGGCAAATACGTATTCGCATAGCTTTATTAAGCCCCGGACCCACGATCAGGTAACCCAAAGATTTCGTCCGCGGTGCGCGTTACTTCCCGTCATCGGGACGGGAAGATTTGATGTCGCTCGGGGGCTTGTAAGAGCATCTGTGGTTTCCCGAGTTGTAGCGGTAAATAGGTCAGACATCAAAGGGCCAGGCGGCGCCAATGCATCCGCTCACTAGAGCGCTATGGAGATATTTGCCAAGTTACGAGCCGGTTATCAAAGGCGCGTCTGTTCGAATTCCACCGACCAAAGTCCACAAATGCGAACATCAAGAGACTCGAAGTTTGGCCAAGCCACGCGCCGTTGGAACAAGGTTTTAGACACCACTCCTTATCAATAAACTTTGTATCTGCGGAAAACTTCAGCCATTTCTTTTTCAGTATTCAATCTTATAGTCGCTTCACCGTTTTTGGTGCCTGACGCAGAGTTTGGGAAAAAAACGGGACAAATAATTATACGGGACTGAGTAGTGAAATACGGTGATAGTCACGTACATACGGGACTTATGCAACCCTACCTATTGCGCGTAGCTTAGAAATTATTAATCGCATGCACAATACTTATACCAAAACATTATTCTCTTAAGAATATAAGAGTAATAAATGGCATGTTGATGGGAAAGGAATAAAGGAAAAAAGTCATATCCACCACTCTTTCTTTTGTTTTCAAGATTCAATTAAAAACAGTTTAAACACCTCATTCACCCCATGGCTCCCTGCTAGAAAGCAAGGACGAAAATATACAGAGTGCCCACTAAAGTCCCTTACCACCCTTTTAACTACCGAATGGCTGCAGCTATCGTCATAAGAGTGGTGTCCAGGCATGGTAAAGTGACTATGCGCTACTGGATGAAACCACTTGCAGCGCCACCTGGTGGAAAACAGTGGAGTTAGCTGATTCTAAAAGGCGTATTTTTTTTTTTAAAAAATTAAAAGATCATTTCCAAAAGGCAAGGTTAAAAAGTCAAAACGCACAAGCACCGAATCCTGTAAAACCATACCAGGAGTTTAAACGTTTAAAGATAAAAATAAATTGCAATACTTAAGATAAAAATAAATCGCAACACGGTGCCAGAAACAGAGCACAAATAATAAAACCCTTTAGAAGACATTTAAAAAAATGGTCGAACACATACTGTTATAAAGATGTAATGTTGCTTTCCTGCCTCGCTAGTCTTATAGTTGGAGAGTTTTACAGGGGTAAGTATGGAGTGACGGGCAGCGGCCATTCCGGGACCCCCTTGACGACGAACTTGGCGACCATTTTGGTGACTTGGCGACAAATCGATGATTCCAGAAAATGCGACCCTTTTCTCGATATCTCTATTAGGAAAGCAAATACGCTCGAATGTACGAGAAAACTCCACGTGACGTCACGGCCTGTCGGGAGATAGTATGTAAGGGTCGCACTTGGATCAGAGAGAGGGTGTGCTGATCCACTGGAACGACTTTGGAGTTTCGTCTGCAGTGTGAGCTAGGAAGCCGGTGAGCTGAGCGCTATTGAAAGTGCCGTTATTGTCGTTATTAGTGATTTCCTGACAGTTTGTGTTGCTGAAAAAAGGGTGAAGTGTTATTATCTGTGAATTGTTGTCTGTTTACGTTACGAATCTGTGCAAGATCTATTGTTCCCTGTACCTGCGTTACGTGTTTTCTTGCACATATGTGAAAAAACCTTAATTATCCATTATCCTCAGTGTTTGACTGTTTACACCATACACTCACGGAACGATTTTTGTAACAATAAGAACACGGAAAATCAAAACGTATATAAATCTAAAAAGTTGTAAAAAAGCAAAATAAAACACACCGTGTATTTAAAAGCTGTAAACATTTCGAGTTAAAAGCACCAAGAGACATATTAAAAATGTCAAGTAATTATAATACTTTTAAACGAGGGATGGTTTGGATTCTCTGGACCATGATTGAAGAAACTGCAAAAATTTTTCCTAAGTCATGAGAACCATTGAAGCAGGTAGTTTTCCCGTAAAGAATCTACCTAATATGATATCTGGAAGTTAAGGAGGGAAGTTCATTCCATATCGTATCTGAAGAGAATGGAGAACTTTTTCCAATATTTTTAACCCTTTAACTGAGGTTACTTTCTGTACAGCCGATCGCTCCAAACGCACAAAAAAAGAAACATATATGTCATGTATTAATTGTGATACGGTAGCGAATCAAAAATATGTGCATGACTAAGTATGCATTTTATAATTAACGATAATAATTGAAAATTTTATTTCAGTTATTTTTATAAAAAAAATTTTTTTATAATTTAGTGGTGAAATAAATGATAAGAAAAATATAAATTTTATTTTATTTATATACGGAAAATATTTTTATAATTTAGTGATACATAAGCCACAGTCGGAACAAGTGGTTTATAAGCCACACCCACGTCTGGCTATAATTTAATTATGTGGTTTATAAACCACACCAGCAGTTAAGGGGTTAAATAAGAAATTTGTAATCTATTATAATAGGATTATAACTTCTAAAAATTCGGGGAATATTAATGGATGTCAAAATCTTAATTAAAATTAATGGTAAAACTTAACTGATATATCGGTGATTATCACAATGCCTAAATCCAGACTTCATCAGCCGCAATCTTTTCACAACTTTTGAAAAACTTAATCAATTTCGTCAAAGATAATTGGTTGATTGTCCCTTGAGACAGCCAATTAGCAGATATTTAAATTTAATTACCAAAAACCGATGTCAAAAACTACCTGGCAGAAGCAACAAAACTCTTCTCTGTAACTAATACTATTCGCCGTCCCCATCAATAACTAATTCACTCAACCCAAAACCGCAAACACTCCTTTTGCTGTCTATTAAAACCCATCACAGACAATTTCCCAAACGGAAATTCGGAAAACACGAACCATCAAAAACAGGAAGAAGCCCACCTTTGCTCCATCTTGTACCCGCTGACCCTGTCTTTGTTTAAGTATTTAAACATGTGCGAAGGACCCATTTTTGCTGGCGAGGAAATATAATTGGCGAGATCTTTTAACTGACACGCCGTGATCGATGGTGTTTGGTATTCTGGGCGGGATATACCGTTCGTTGCTAGAAAGGGGAGGCGTTTTTTGGCGAATTTTGTTTTTGGCGCTCAATTGATCAATTACACACTTGAGTAGTGAAACAAGTAATTTGAGAGGAATAATGGCGATGAGTTGGCGCAGAACTTCAATGAAAAGATGAAGGATGAGGTTTCGGAGGATATGGGCTGAAGATGAGAGAGGTTTCGATGGTTATTGTGTTGCTGGCAGTGGCGAATCTTGGATTCCGGTCTGGGGGGGGGGGCGCGGAGGTCATAAAAACTTTGTATCGTCGTGATGAATGTGAAACCTCAAGGCTAAAGTAAACCAAAACTCTTTAACTTTACAGACTTTACTCACCTGACAATAAGAATCATAAAGAATAATACAATATTTTCGATAATTTAATAAAAATTACAATGAAATAACTAGCCAAAAAATGTCTTCGACCGCGTCGATGCTACAAGTATAAGTGGAATGACTACAAAAGTAGCAAAATGCCAGTCTTTCAAGCCAGAAAGTAATGTTGAAACGTTTATTATTTTTTTAAAGAGAGAAATTAAGTAACAACAATTGTAATGATGTTAAATTAAATCAGGAATTCTGACTTGGCTCTGGGGAGGGCTGTAGACCGATAGCCCCCCCCCCTCCGGATTCGCTACTGGTTGCTGGAAAAGACATATCTAGAGCAATGGCAAGACATAGAATATATTTATTGCAG
>BGPR01015269.1:13230-31613 GCA_013235015.1 Araneus ventricosus
TCCAGTGTACGGGGAAAACCATAAGTCAGTTCCCTATCTCCAACCATTGGACCGATTTCGACAATTTTTATTTCATATGAAAGCTTAGGACCTCTAGATACGTGACCAATGGTCGCCTGCCAACCACCGCCCTCCAGTTTTGAGATATATAGCAAAATAAAACTTTGGCAGAGCCACTCAGCCTCTACAATCGCCAATTCGCCAATTTATTTCGCCAAGATGTCATCAGTGGTTGCCTGCCACCCATCATCGTCCATTTTCGAAATATACCGCAAACTAAAACTTTGGCAGACTCACTCAGCCTCTACAATCGCCAATTCACCAATTTATTTCGCCAAGATGTCATCAGTGGTCGCCTGCCACCCATCATCCTCCGTTTTCGAAATATACCGCAAACTAAAACTTTGGCAGACTCACTCAGCCTCTACAATCGCCAATTCACCAATTTATTTCGCCAAGATGTCATCAGTGGTCGCCTGCCACCCATCATCCTCCATTTTCGAAATATACCGCAAACTAAAACTTTGGCAGACTCACTCAGCCTCTACAATCGCCAATTCACCAATTTATTTCGCCAAGATGTCATCAGTGGTCGCCTGCCACCCATCATCCTCCGTTTTCGAAATATACCGCAAACTAAAACTTTGGCAGAGCCACTCAGCCTCTACAATCGCCAATTCGCCAATTTATTTCGCTAAGTTGCAAGAATAGCCACAGCCATTCATACTACTGGCGAACAGCTGGTCGTGGAAGGCTGCTAGTAATTATAATAATGAATTGTGAAATGTTTTAAGTGCTGAAAATAGAATTAAGAAAGCTTTTAAAAAGCACGCTCTTATTAGCGTCCAGACAAATTTTTTAAACAAATATCTGGATATCAGAGCAAAATTCGTAAAAGCGTAATATGATGAAAATAGCATAGTAAGGAAATTAAGCCACAATAAATATAAGAAAAATCTTAAACATTTATTAAAATTTAAAATATAATAAGAATGGGATTAAAATTCAACTTTACTGAAAATATATCGGTGCTTCATGTTTTCCCGATTTTGGATTTTATCTTCAGATTTATTTTTAAATTATTTTCAATTAACTTTTGCCACACTAAATAAAAGAGTATTTTAAAAATAGTATACATTTTTACTTATCTTTAAAGACAGAAGCATTGCCAAAAGCCATTTTTCTTCCTAGTAAAATTTATCATACTTATTAGCATATTAATAGACTTCTCAAAATATTTCCACTTGTTACTTTCGATGACAAAAATCGTCTATTACGAAAACAATTACTGCTCGTCTTTTCATACGCAAGTTTCTCCTTTAATGCTTGCAAAGATGAAATTTTGAAATCGAATTTTTCACTTACTTCTCGATGTGCTAAAATTTTCAAATTTTGTATTCTTGCGTGTTCTTAATGACAATAAACAATTATAATATTTTCAAAAGTTAATTATTAGTTAGCCGATTAATTTAAATAATTTTTTATTCCCTACAAGTAGCAAGACCTGGTACTGAATTTCATAAGAAACTTATTTCATGATACAACAATATTTCTAATAAAAAGAAAATAATTAAAATAAGAATCTGCTTTCTAGTACATTAATAAAAGTGTTTTTTAATTGCTTTTATTAAATATATCCTAAATGCATTTAGTACGACTACTGCTGAATATGTGTGTTAACAATGTAACTAACAATTACAGTAAGGCAACTTTTATAGTTTCTCTTTTATACTTCGTTTCATCACAATCATGATTCATTGTAATGATAAAGTGCTTCGCTTTTCACCCGTTCTAAAATGTGAAAACTTCCTCCTTTCTAGTATGTGGACTGTGATAAAGATATCACGAATTCAGAGTTATTCACAATTGATGATTTAATAGCTGGCAAACTGTCTGGTGCTAATTTAAGTGATGATAAAATTATTTCACCTCCTTTAACCCTCTGAGCGGCTAAAACGTCTTTTTACGTTTTTCATGTTCAGTTCAAAAGCGGATAGCTCGTATTTATATGTACATTTTCTTAAACAATCATGGATAAAGTGTTCTTAAGATTTCAGAGATATAATTAAATGCAAAAAAGATCGATTCATTTACTTTAAAGCTAAGTTTTCTAATCTGATAGCTAAAAGTGCAAAATAATTGGGCGCTCAGAGGGTTAAAGACGCAATGAACTCCATTGAAAAAATTCGAAAATATTTCTTTTGTCTAAAGAATAGCAAAAAAAATATTCAAAGAACTTAAGGTATCCGACTGGTTTAAAATCGTCGTTTTTGATGAGATTATCAAAAAATTTCATGACTTATTTTTGTAGCCTGTTTAATCAGCTTTCTAAAACTGTCTCACTTTTTACTCCACGTGAATTACAAATGGAGTTACAGCTGTTTTATTACCGAACTGTAAGCATTATTTTAGGTAGCAAGAAAACTTTAAATGTGTTTTCTGAGAAATGATATTTTTGAGGAAAACTGTCGACCGTAACAATGATTTCTCAAAACGTTATTCAAGTATTGATATGAAATTTTCTGAGATTGTTTTCTGTAATACGCTTGATGTTTTCCTCTAGAAACTAAGATCAATTTTAAAATCAAGTATTATTTGTAAGTGTTTAAATATAAACGAAAAGCATTTTTTATATGAAAAATTACCAGTTTAGTAACTATGTTCAGCTATATCTCAAAACTATTTTGAAGTGCAAGAAAGATTTCAGAGCATAACACAGATAACTGTCATAAAAATGTACTCCTACAAGGATTTATGTATATTTAGAATATGATTTTGTCTATGGCTGTTAGCGTAAGGCAAATTCTTTAGTCATTTTTTTCAAATCTTTCTAGTTTTTTAAAGAAATATTATTTTGAAAGCTTAATTTTACAATATTTTCATAGTTTTAAAACATATGCAGTTGAAAATAACATTAAAAAATATATATAAGTTATTTTTCAAAAAAAATGTCTCCGAACACAGTCGGATACCTTAATTCAATTCATATTGTTATACTATTTAATATTCACAGAAAATCAGCACGTCCAAAGACGATTGAACATTTTTTAACTAAACGCCTACCTGTATGCACATAAATCGTATAATACAAGTGGAATTAATATTCAAGGTATGCAATAAGTGTATGCTTTTCCACTTTTCTGATAACTGTTTAATTTTAAAATTTAATTATGGATTTCTGCACTATGTAGCATTATACCAGTACTATCTTAAAAAACTTTAAAATTAATACTTTTAAATGAATTTGCATTAGTAGCCTTAAATTTATAATAATCAAAGTTATTCAGTAAAATTTCCGTTATACGTCTTTTCATTCATACGTCGTTTTACGTCAGTCCCTTGGAAGACGTATAAACGGTGCTTTACTTTAATTAATTTAGGTTGCAATTAAAAACAGTAAAATAAGCTTCTATTCGCAACATTCAAGAAACTTAATTCTAAAGCCCGATTCCTCTCTAGCATAAGCAAATCCCGTCTCAAATTCCTCCGAAATCTGTTCCCATCTTTCTTAAGTCATATATATAGGACAGATTATTTGTCAGTATGCTCCGCCAGGATCACGTTCACACGTTGATATATCGTGGCCGCCATCATCCTATACTTTACTATTATGGTAAAGGGCTTATGGTATAACAGCCAGTAAAATCTGACATTTAGGAGTTATATAAGTGCTCACAGCGGCGAAAGATATCGCGGCAATAACTCTCGGATATTCTTCCTTAAATACCGTTAGGTGCCTACGGTAAATACTCATAGAAGTGGACTTGAACTTTATTAATTTTATTAATCACGCTTCATGCTTCAATATAAATAAAAAAACGCGATTTCAAAAATTAGTATTTTACCCCTTTTAGCGTCGAACGACGATATATCGTCGTTCGCAACACTTGCGAAAAGTGCCAACGGCGATATATCGTTGCATATGCGATGGCGTCTTACTATTCGCATCGCGAGACAAATCCATCATAAAAAAAAATTTATAAAACGTTATAAATGGTTTTATCAATATATTCGATTTATTAATACTATATATTTACATCAATAATATTCGATTAATATTACAGTCGAACCGCGATATAACGAACCCTCGGTTACAGCGAACCTTTTACATGGTCCGAACTGAAGCCCTATGTTAATAATGTATTTTCATACGTTTACAACGAACAGCAAACGCTAGAGACTCGGATATAGCGAACTGAAAATTTCTAAAGCTTCAAACTTTTCACTTGCCCAAAGGGACATTCTTTACTAATTGTGCTCAAGTCATCCCAACTTCTACAAGAGTTACCCCTTTTGCATGAAATACTCGGGTCCAGAGACCACATTCCTCGCCTATTGTACCTTTGTTAGAGTCGCTGCTAGCCCCATAAGTGAGACAAAGGAACAATAGGCAAGGCTCTTTACAGTTTCTATCTCCCCCTCCTCCCCCCCGGTGGACACCTGGCCTGGTGTCAACCAAGGAAGGGGGGGGGACTTTCTGGTCAGAAGACCTAGGAGCAATCACGGGTTTTCTCTGCAATTTTAGATTAATTGCTTGTCATTCTGTGAACTTTGCAGTGACCGTGGCTGACGTTGGCAAGCAAATTATTTAATATTTTATTTGTTCCTAATTACTAATGAAAATATTATGTTATAAAAAAGTTTATTATAGAAGTAGTATCTTAGCATGTTAGGGCATTTTTTGCACATACGGATACAACGAACCTCGGTTAAAACGAACTTCTGAGTCGGTCCGTTGAGGGTTCGTTATGTAACGGGGTTTGACTGTATAAGTTAATATTCAATTTTTCTGTTTTTCATAATGTTTTATATTTATGTTATTCGTATGATTTTCAACAAATATTGAAATGCAATTGGCATTAATTTATTCCCCCTTTATTTCCTAATAATCTCCTTCTTTGAATTTTGAAAACATCATTCTTACTTTGTTTTTTATGAGCTTTTTTCAAACCTTGGCAAATTCGACAAATTGGTTCAGCATTCTTCGCATAGGTTTGATACTTTCGGTTGGCACTGAAAGGGTTAATATAAAATACGTAAAAAGTCAATTATCTTTAAAATAAATGTTTTCAGCAGAGGAGGCTTCAAATAGTAATATCCCTATTCAAAGATCTGCCAAGAAAAAGCTAGTGGTCCAATCACAGCGTGAAAATTACAGTCAGTGGCGCAGCGACGGGGGAGGGCTCGCCTGTCTTTGGGGATGGCAATAGAGACAAACCCTTCTGTGCATTCATATCAATTTTGAATCCAAAAAAATATGCAACGGTTGCCATTGCAGTGGTATCCATTTAACACACATCTGTTTAATTCTTTGTTTCCTAATGCCGGCTATATTCGGCGGCATTCATTAGAACATTAATTAATCTTTATATCTATAATAGAAAAGCCCAGGGATGACTCTAACGCTGGGAGGAGCTTAAAATAACGCCGCCCCTTTTCTCTGCGTCATTATTGAAGGAGCAAATAGGTTGATTGTATAATAATATTACCTCAGCTTTCAACAATGAAAGAGAAACACGTAATTAAATATTTGTTTAAACAATGAAAACGGATTCAATTGCGTTTCAACAATGAAACGCATTGTTGTAAATTTTGCCAAAAAATGTGCATGAGATTTTGTATTACATCTTTCGTGAGTAAATGTGTTACAATCAGTTCTGAGATTAGGTTTGCAAGCTGAAAGCCCGTCTTTAGACGGGCACAAATTTTCTAGTTATTATAATATATCAATTATGTTTTAATTAGAATTATTGTTCATGTGGGAATTATGAATATATAGTTTTAAAGAAAATCCCTTTCTTCCAAGAGCATGCCAAGATGGCATTGTTCAGACGCAAAAGGTAAACTCCAAACGCCAAAGACTGACCTCGCGCAATGTGTACTCTTCTGGCGCGGGGTCTGGTTCAGTGGCGGAGCTACAATGGAGCGTACTGCCGCAGCGAAAGGGTTAAAATTACGTTTCCTCTCGAAACAGAAAAGTAGATTTTTTTTGTAAGCGAGAAAATATTCTATTCATTTTTTTTCCTAAAAACCAATTTTTTAATAAAAATTCAGATTTTTTTTTACACACTTTTAACACCGAGTTTAAAGTGAAGATTCGATTATTTGCGTGAACACCTCGTCTCTCAAAACAAACGGTTTTTTACTGTTCTAATCGAGCTTCATTTTTGGCTAGAAAGAAATTCCGTGAAAAATTTTCGCGAGTCGAAGCACAAGATTGGGTGCGAAAATAAACTAATTCAGTGTAGCATTAACTAATTACAAACAAAAATACATTTCTTCATGGAGCACAAAAAACTGACAGTTTTGAACCCGTTTTTTGTTTGTTTTTTTCTGCAAGAAGACATTTCATTACATTTTTTCTGAAGAACTGTTTATCGCTTGGATGCAAAGTTAAGAAAACTTTTCTACTCGAGTTTGCGTTTCGCCTGGAGGAAAATAAAATCACAGGCCCATGTTTACATGGGAAGTTTTTTCTTGGCCCGTGTTTACACGACACATTTTTTAGCGGCTACAACCATACGTAAGATTTTTTGCTATTCCATGTATTCACAAAAAATTGTTTTCCAGAGTCATGTATACGCGAAAAATTGTTACGTGGCATCGTGTATATAAATGAGAAAATAAACTAGCCCAACTTACCATTAATTAATTTTTTTTATTTCGAAAATTTCTGGGAAGTATTTCAGAAAACTGCTTTTCGAATAATTTTTGCTTCCTAACATTGAAAAATGTGGAAGAGAAGCATGCACTGATAAGTGTTAGTGACTCTTTAATTCTTACTCGCACCGTATCCCATTTGTTATAGGGATATATACTTTAATCCTTTCTACTATACTTAATTTCCACTTTCTAATATACTTTTCCACCAATTTCATTAATTTTTAAATGCAATTTTTAAGGTTGGCGTAAGTTCGCTCCAAATTTTTCTATGAAACAAAAACCTGGATGTTGCAATTTTTTTATCTCAAACCATAGCGAAGTGTCTTGACTTGGTAATTAATTATTAATTAATAAATTTAATTAACAAAAAATAATGTCATCTAATAAGCTAAATGAATTTCTTTTCTTAAATTAATCTCAATACCAAATTTATTTTATTATACCACTACTAGAAAAAAAAGGCCTTATAAAGGGTTAAGAGGTTATTTCTTAGTTTAGTTTAGTTAAACTAACAACCCGTTTTTAACTATAAGATCTATTTTAGGACGGACATAGTTCTCTTCGGCTATCTCTAAGGTCTAGTATCCTTTCGGATAGGCGGGTCGTCGTACGATAGGTTATGATTAAGAATGAGCATCGTTATTTTCAACCAGGTCTTATTCCCTTTTGGGTAGGCGGATCGTCGTGAATTATGATTAAGAACGAACATCGTTATTTTCAACCAGGTCTGATACCCTTTTTATATAATAAAAAAATCGAAAAATGGGGTTCGATAAGAAAGATACTTGAATATTCCGAGAAAATCCAAGAATAATCATTGAATAAGTGTTAGAATATTAGTTGGAGACCTTAACAGTTGTTACAAATTTGGAAACCTTTGCCTTCAAGTTTCCCATACGTACCGCCTGTAAAGAAAAGGTGAAAAACGTGAAGGGATTTTTATTTCTAGTGTTTGTATAACGTTTATACAAACAAATTCTAACAATTATTTCCCAAAACCTCTTAAATAGACGTCGAAAAGAACATCACACGAACTAGTTAAACTGCTAGGTAGAAATCAGTAAGAAACATTTATCAATTTAGCACAAATAATCCGACAATCGAATATCTGGGAACACATCAGGTAATAACCATCTACCTCACATAAACACGCGACTCCCGAATGACTATCAATTGGTCTGTACACCGTGAATAACTACCTTCTGAAACATTATGAAGAGAGAGTACAGCTGATGTGCGAGTGCCTCAGACATGTGCAGAACTGTATCTCCAGGATACACACGTTTCCTGTCGTCCATAGAGTCTTCATTCAAGCAACAACAACTACGGGATTTTAAGAAGTTCTCTCGCCCTATTCCTTGTGAAAGGAATTCAATCGATGTTGGTTAACGGTAAATGAATAAGATCTGTTTGGATTACTACGGGATCACTGAGATGCCAATTAGATTGAATTGGAAATTTGACCATTATTGTCAGTTACACGAACTGTAACATTGAATCAACATTTGCAGCGCAAAGAGGTAGAATTTAGTTTAGTTATATTAAAGCTCCATTTTGAAGCAACATGAGGACCATTTTGAGACAGAGCTAGTAATTTTGAACCCAGTCCAGATGGCGGCCACCTCAACTGACGGCCCTCTCTAAAAGACTTGTTCCAACGGCCTAATCTTCAGAATCGTTCGAGTTTGCACTCTTGGACTATGGTCAGGTAATTCAGACTGACGTGCTGCTACCACGGGCGTGGTTTTACAAATTTCTCAGCGAGCATGGAGTGAATGGTGCAATGGCGCCGTCTGCGCTTTGATGTGAGCTATTTCCACCTCCACAACGCGCGGAAACCACAGATGTACTTACAAGCCACGAGCCATCGTGTTCTTCTCGTTCTGAGACAGGAAACTAGCTTAACCGTGGACCGTCTATGGAAGGCAGGGTTATTGCGCAGCTTGTCTCCAGAGGCATACTTAGGTTAAGCCAGGTCACATAGCCGATTTGTGTCGTTGAAACTATAAAAATAACAATAGTAACCCCCATTCTCCTTTGTCTCACAGAGGCATACGGATTACTATTGTTATTTTACTCATGTGATTTCAACTGTTATAAATAACTATTTACGACCTAAGAGTGAACACATTGGTGACCGGCCCTGGGAATGCACACATGGTCCTAAATCGATGTCAGCTGTCGGACGGGACATAGAGCACTGTGTTTTAGAATGTGGAATATTTTTTTCATTTTAATTATTTTCTTCTTCTTAGTCTTTACTTTATAATTCAACATTAAACATATTACGGAATCTCGAAATTCATTTTTGTCTCAAATCTACTACCTGATGGAGCCACGTGTATGGAATCAAAATCTGATTGAATTAATCTGTTTACTGATAATTAAGTGCTGAAAATACTAAAATAGTATATTGTCATGGAGAATTCAAATTCGTACAAAATATCAATCCTTTAGCACATCAGGAAGGGAATGAGAAATCGATAGCAAAATTCCATCTTTAAAAGAAGCAATTCAAGTGTAAGAAAAATATTTTAAAAGTTCTTGGAAATATATTGCTCTAATGGCAGCTTTAATAAACGGATGTTATAATATAAAATTTTAAATCAATAATAATTTTTTGGAAGAAAAATACCATAGGTATCCATTTTACAGAAGTATTTCCAAGATTAAACATTATAGCGACTGATGCGAAACAAATTCCACAAAATTACTCAAGCCAAACTAAATTCTTCGGTTCATCTCAGAAAAATTACCGAAGGATAAAAGTAAATTTTTATTTATCGTATGTGGGCCGCCTTGATAAAAGCATGGGAAATGTTCGAACGTAATGCTACTTGTCATCCTCTGTTTCATAAATTTAAACTCGCATTATTTTCCAGTCATCCAGTTTATTTTTTGCTAGAATTTTATGAATATCAGTCGGATACATCCTTAAGGTACTAGACTAGATTCGGAGAAAAAATTTTAAAAAAGAGTGCAAAAAAAGACTTATAGAGCTAAATAACAAAAGTAGGCTTAAATAGTCACAATTAGAAATATAAATTCATATATTATCGGTAGTTTTTTAAAATAATTTTTGTCAAGAATTTTAATCAAAATTTCAATGTTAAGAAAAACAGCATAATTGAAAAAATATGGGACATATTTAATTTTAATTTCGCTTGCGTACTTTTCAAATTAACTTCAATGTAATAGACCGCAAGATAAAATTTATTTTAATAAATAAATATTTTATGAGCATTCAAAGTTGGCGTCATTGATTTTTTGCCAAAATTATCCTATATTTCGAACTGAAAGTGACTGTAGAACATGACTAAATAAAAATATCATAAAAGCTGCGGTCTATTTCACTCTCAAAGGGTTCTGACACACGTGTACCACATTTCAATGAGTTTTAATGAATGGTTTTAGGGCCATCGCGTTTTTCGTGTACCAATTTTAGTATAATTTTCATTTTTCAGAAAACGCATTAAAAAATACAAGAACACATTAGTTCAAATGAATATCAAGGAATAAAATATTCAAGGAATAAGAATAAAAACAAAGACTGTTTTAGAATCTTAAAAGTTGTGGCTTTATTTATAGATCATAAAAAAGTTTTTGAATTTTTCTTCGAAAATCGCTTTTTTAACCTAGTCGGATACCTTAAATATATAAAAGTTTCACAATGTACTTTTAATTTTGGTATCTTAGAGAACTTTTCAAAAATCATGGTTTTAGTTGGACTTGTCAAAAATCTATTCGCAATTACCCTGGTCGAACCTGTCTGAAAACTTTCGGTTAAATAACGAGAAGTGAGACGCATGACTCAGCGTCTACAAAGCTTCTCTTATGAGAAGAGTGGTGATTATTGTTAAACCCTACAAGACCACATCATTCGCCGCCAGAGGAAAATAAGATTTGAAAAACTGCAAACATTTTTCGAGAAGCATTTTATCTGAGGAGGCAGTTCTTTGCGAGTTGTAATTGAATTTACGAGATCAGCTTTATTGCCTAGAGCTTAAAGATTTTCAAGGACTGAAAGTTTCTTCCTCCTGAAGAAATCCACAAACATTCTTTTTCATGTTTTTTTTCGCAACAGCGGTAATTTTTTTATGAAGTGCTTAGAGGAAACTTCTTAACAGGCTAGAAAATTGTATTTCCACCAAAACGACGACAACTGGTTCTTTTTAAATTTACAGTTTTTGAAAAGGAGCATTTTATTGACTTCAAAAGAAAAGCGAACTGAACTATTTTTGAACTTTGCATCTCGTAAAACCAAATAATATTTTAGACGTTGTGATACTTGCAAATAATGTAAGAAAATAGGTTTAAAGATGTTTTCGGGTCGCTTGATTCTTAATAAAAAATATGCTTCATTGTCGAAGCATTCGGTTAGACTTTTTTTCTATTAAGTTTCTTTGAACTTTTTCACTCTTCGATTTCTGCATATTTTAGGCGTTGTGATATTTGTAAATAATGTAAGATGTTTAAACATGTTTTCGGGTCGCTTGATTCTTAATAGAAATATAATATGCTTTATTGTCGGAGCATTCGGTTAGGCTTTTTCTATTAAGTCCCTTTGAACTTTGAAAAGTATGCAGAAATATTTATTTACAAGAATTCTGATCCTTTCTATAAGTAAAAACAACAGAGAAAATAAATTTCCCCACAAAAACTCAATTCATGACATTTATACAAACTTTATATAAGGAATAATAGTCGAAACCGAACCGTTCACAGTGGGGAATGGCATAAAACAAAGTGGAAAAAAAATTATTTTATGGAATTTTTTTAGAACATTTATAGGGTAAGGTTGCTCAAGTCGTGCCACGGCCTACGTCGTGCCTATTCCATTTTGACTTTGTTTTTGTCGAAGCAACAAAATTGAAGGCAGTGAGACAACTACTAGCATCGGCGATGTTAATTCCATTATTTAGAACCTAACCTCGGAAAAAATAAGCTTTCGGTAGGTTTCTTATAGTTTTCGTGCATATTTTGTAAATCGTAGAATAATATTATTAATAACATTATTTCTTAGGGTATCATTATGGGATATTTGACTATTTGCTTTTATGCAGTTATGATGCTCTGGTTCAATCCATTCTTTTATTATTGCTTACTTAAAAATTTTGCACTTGCCGTTTCCTAAGTCGTACCACAAACGAGGCTTAAGTCTTACCAGTTATACCTTAAGGATCTCTTGCACATTTAAAGATACATGTAATTTATTAAAAGAGAATATTGTTCTTTTATTATGTAATGTGAAATGTGCTTTTTCCAAATTTTAGGCAGGGTCCATAAACGTGGCAAAAAGTACCGAAAAAAGTAGAGACAAGAAGATATGGACGAGGCGTTATGAAGTTTGCCCAAGAGTGATATAGGTTTCAACGAATGTATAATATTCCTAAACCGAAACTGAGAAGTCACCTTTGAATTTGGAAATCCTAAAGGATTAACTTAAGACCAAATAATTTACTCAAAGAATAATAATGCAAAGTGTTTTTGCTTCATTTACTTCTAAGGTACGACTTCAGAACCGGTTTCCTTAGTCGTACCGATGTTATTTCTTTAAGATTTGTTTATTTACTTCAATAGAGTACATGAATTTTTGAACTTTTTTGTGATAAATAGCTGCAATATTCGTAGAAGTTGTGAATAATGCAAAATTTAATCCTTCATTTAGTGAAACCTGCAATTTGTAAACTTCATTCCTTAGAGAGTACGACTTAAGCAACCTTACCCTATGTATAATTCTGTTGTGGTTGTTTATTACAATAAAAAGATTGTAAATAGTGAGAACGCACATTAAAATTAAATATTTTAATCAATGTTGCAAGTCAATACTATTGCAAGTATGGTTATTTTAAATACAAAAATTTTCCTTCAAAATCTTGGTGATCATGGTGTTGTATTTTTGCCACACAATTTACTGTATATCACCTTCCACAATTTGATATACAAGCACAAATGAACTCTGAAAGATGTTCTATTCACTGTCAACATCGGTTCGTATACGAGAAAGTAAACAATATTAAATTCAGAGAAATAAGTTTGTAATCACTGCACAAAATGTTTTATAAAATTAAAAAGTTTCTTTATTTTTTGATCGAAAAATTTTTTGAAAACTTTCTTACTGGAAAAAATGAGCGACTAACTATCTAAATTCCAGAATTTTTTTTTCTATTGTGGTTTTCTTCTCCTAAATTCGTGACTTGAGAAATTTTTTGCCAAACAAACTTTCCAGGACATTTTTAAAGAAAAGAGATCACGACTTCTTTTATCAGAAATTGCTAGTGACGAAAGTTATTTCCAGAGAGTGTGAAAAAGAGTTAAAAAAAGTGGCTCTTTTTCTCCGCTATTATATTTGAAACTTATGCCTTATATGTCTGCTATTTCAAAATATCAGTTCATAAATTATTTATCTGAAAAGAGAAAAAAATAAGGCTATTCTAAGTCCAAGAAAATCTAGAAAAAAAGTTGTACGACCAACAGATGTGTCATGTGCGTTCATAGTCATTAAAGGAACTCAAATTCTAAATAAACAATTCTTAAATTGGTTATTCCATAGATAAAAATATTCTAAGAATATGCCGAAGTTTATTTAAGAAATCGATAATAGGCTTTCCAGTTAACAAACTACTTTAAACGCATGATCAAACATGATACTTTAGAATTAAGTGGATATTAATCCTTCTTGATTATAATGAAAATGCAATTTTCTAAAACCAACTTGTAAAATTATGTACCTACCCCAACTGCATCATTATTATAAGAGATTAAACGCTCAGCTTAGTTGTAAAAGCGCAAACGATTTTATAAAAGATGCCAAAAATATTTTTTGCTGAAATTTTTGAATTCCATATACATTATTTGAAACTTCATGGTATCCTATAATACTTATTAGTACACTTTTAAAGAGTTGTGAAATATACAGTAAAACACAGTGTAAAGAACTTAACGTAAAACCACGTATAAATGAAAAGATGTTTAATAGTAATTTTAATAAACACTTTGATTATTTCAAATTTGATGCTACTAATCCAAATAATTTTAAAACTTCTTTAAGCTAGCACTGGTATATTACTCCATGGTATGGAAACAATAAATAAACTTTATACGGTTGCAAAGATGTAATACCGCTTCCCTGCCTCTCCAGTCTTTTAGTTGGGGAGGGAGTTTTACAGGGATGGAGTGATGGGCAGCGACAATTCCGGGACCCCTGACCTTGGCGACCTTGGCAACAAATCGATGATTCCAGAAAATGCGACCCTTTCCTCGATATCTCTATTAGGAAAGAAAATACTCTCGAATGCACGAAAAAACTCCAAGTGACGTCAGGGCCTGTCGGGGAGAATATATAAGGGCCGCACTTGGATCAGAGAGCAGTGTGTGTTGATCGACGGGAACTACTTTGAAGTTTCGTCTGCAGTGCGAACTAGAAAGCTGGTGAGCTGATAGATATTGAAAGTGCTGTTATTGTCGTTATTAGTGATTTGCTGACTGTTTGTGTTGCTAAAACTCAAAGTGCTGAACTGTTATTACCTGTGAATTGTTGACTGTTTACGTTACTAATCTGTGCAAGATCTATTGTTTTCTCTTACTTGTGCTACGTGTTTCCCTGCACATTTGTGAATAAGCATTCATTCTCCATTATCCTGCGTGTTGGACTGTTCACACCATACACCCACAGAACGATTGTTGTAACAATACTATGACAAAATCTTGTGGGTGTGCGTGAATGTAGTCCAATAAGCAGGATTAAAAAATAAAGCTCTTTATTGTACAAATATTCTAAGATAAGAAACGTAGCACAAGTATTAAAACAGCACTTGTAAAAATTCACAATAGAAATTACCATTATATCTCAGCACGGCGCTCAAAGGTTTCTTGTTAGCTCACCAGCTTGCTTTCTGATCAAAATCCAACTCCATTCCTTGGCTTGAGAGTTTGCTTTTATACTCTTTCAACAGGAAGTGACTTCATTACGTAGGAAGTGACGTAATCTCCAGGAAGTTCCTGAAGCCAGTAGAAATAGGTTGAAAGTTCGAGGTCCTTCTAGAAAATTCCTTTTGTCGCCAAATTTATCGCCAAGTCGCCAAGTTTGTCGCCAAGATTAGGATCTCAGGGAAACGACTTTATGGCTTTGCAACAATACATTCATCATACAAGAGTGAAGACTCATATCTTTATTGATTATCTTGAGAATTAACCATACATTTGTTTGATACGATTTATGTGCATGCAAATGGGCATTTATTTGGAAATGGGGTGGAGGAAAAGGATGTTCTGCCCCTTTTTTCCTTAGGAAAAGTTTTCCTTTATAAGAACGGAGAAATAATGACAGAGGCAGAAATTTTGTTAATTTTAGAAATGGGGAGAACAAAATGTAGCGTATGCGAAGTACTTTATCATTATAATAATTACGAATCAATCAGAATTCTGATGAAACGACGCATAAATAAGAAACGTATAAACAGTAACAAACTATAATAGGAACTAATGATAAATTTTGCATTTTCGAAATAAAAATTTATATTTCATATTGTAAACTCAATTTTTTCTTGCTTACTGGTACAGTATTTCTCAAAAAACAGAGCTATCGAGAAAACAGCTTTAACATAACTGTTGGAGAAAGGTCGCAGCGAAAAAATCCCTAAAATTATTTTCGAATAAGATCTTCGTCTTAATAGAATATATTTTTACATCCGTGGCCACACACAAAACGAAAGCATTCTTATATTTTAACCCTCCAACAGTGTAATTTTTTGAAATCACTATTTATATAAAACGTGTTCAAACGCCGTTGATCCAATTGAGTTATTTGTATGCAGAGCTTTATTAGTATAATATGATCCAACGCTATAAAAGTCCTAAGTAAACAAATTAACCTGTGAAAATCGCAGGATGCAGAAGAAAATAGACTTGCTTCCAACCCGTGGAAATCGCGGGATACGCAATCAGAGGGTTAACATTAAAATTTTGTTAAACTCAAAATTTTATTTTTATTAGTGCTTAAAATAAATGGTCTATGATTTCAAAAGGGTACTCATTGAAAAATGATTTTGTTGTTGGACTTGAAAATTGATAGGATTTAATTGCTGGACATGATTCTACAAAAAAAAATCTTCTTAGAACATTAAAATTTAGATCAATTTAAAAATGATTTAATTAAAATTTTTAAAAACCATTTCTTAGTAACCACGTGTCATTTGGTAGCTCCATTAACAACGGTCTACCCAGTAGAGCGTTCAATTGTGCGTAACGCGAATGGTTTTATCACTCAGATTTACAGAAAGTTGCCGACCTCAAAGCGTAATCATTCTAAAAAAAATACCATTACAGACACGTAATGTCGGCTTTCCCACAATGTTAGTCTTTTGGTTGGAAAGAGATATTCTAGAACCTAGCTGCCGGGGGGGGGAATGAGAGTCATTGAGCCTTCGACCTTGGCGACCATTTGGCGACGGTGACCCATTTTGGCGGCTTAGCGACCGCTGGCGACTTGGCGACCACCATTTGCTTGACCAGCGACCATTTTGGCGACTTGGCGACCATTTTTGGCGACAGCGACCATTTTGGCGACAGCGACCATTTTGTGACAGCGACCATTTTTGGCGGCATAGCGTCATTTTTGGCGACAGCGACCATTTTAACGACTTAGCGACCATTTTTGGCGACAGCGACCATTTTAACGACTTAGCGACCATTTTAGCTGACAGCGACCATTTTTGGCGACTTAGCGATATGGTACAGCGACAGCGTCATTTTTTAGCGACAGCGACCATTTGGCGACAGCGACCATTTGGCGACTTTGGTGATAAAATCTTAGGATCCTGAAACGCTATCTCTATTGGGATCGAAGATATACAGAATGTTCGAGATGATTCTATGTGACATCACAGACTAATGGAAAGACTATAAATACCAGCGTGCTCTAATGAGGGAACAATAATATCTTTGGAGCTTTGACCTCAATGCGAGCTGGTAAGCTGTTAGAAGACGAGAGGAACTGGAAGTGCTGTTACTGTTGTTATTATTAGTGATTTGAAGTCCGTTTGTGTTGCTAATTTGTGCTATTTTTTCCTGTTACCTGTGCTTCGTGTTTTCCGGAATATTCTAAAATAAAGCTTCATTCTTCATTATTTGCTTGTTTTACTGCTGTCACCGTACACACACCGGACTATCTTTCGTAACAGCGCTCTCGAAAAACTCAGGATAGAATCCGGATTTTCGAAGTTCTAAAGTATTCAGACCGAAGCCCCAATTTTTGCAGAGAAAAAGATTAATACGAAACTTGCATTCTGAAAATAAAAGAGTTATAAATACATCGTAAATACTTTCCTATGTAAAATTTTAATTTCGTTATTCAAAATACACCGAAAAAATCTAAATTTGATACAAGACACTATTTGTATCTGTTGTTTATTTCCTTATCCAACATATAATTGCTGTAAAAAATAAGAATTGCTTATTTAATCTTCATGAAAAATGTTATTGTCCATACTAACCAGAATACGTCATTTAAGATTCATACATCAGTTTAAAACACCTTTTGCGAATGTCTCGGCACCATTTAAAGCAAAATAAAGCGAATTGCAACGGATCTACCACAGTCAAAACAGCTCGGAGAGTTGGATTTTTAAGCATCACTCATTTCTAGTATTTCAACGGTTATTTTTTTTCCACGACAGAAATATGAACCTCATTTCCGACCTAGTGGACCACAGAGTTACTTAAAGTCACGTTTTACTTCATATCATGTTTTTATTTCTTTCGAGTGTAGAAAATATGCTACTTTTGGCAGACAAGGGTTTTTGAAAGGAAGTAACAGAGTGCTAAAGGTTTCTTCGGGCGAATTTATTAACATTGTTGTGAGGTTGTAGGAGAAAATAAACGAGACACGCGAATCTAAATAAAAAGAAAATAAAAATGAATTTTTTCCTCCGTTTTAATTTAATTTTTATGCATAAACTTAGTGGGTATTCTCAAAGTAATGGTTACGAAATATGAAAAGCTTGAAATACATATTTTTTGTCTCATTTTGTAAAAAAGAATATTTCCAGCATAATAAATTTCAGGTTTTACTTTGGTGTTTTTTGTTCCTGAGGAAAAACATATTTCGCATTCATTGATGGAATTGATTCGTTAAATGGAACTTTAATTTTGCTAATTATTTTAAATATAAAGAAGCAGTCCCAAGCCCCAACCACTGGACCGGTTTAGACAATTTTTATGTCATATAAAAGCTTATGATCTTTAGATATGTCGTCAAAGTTCACCTGCCCTTCACCCACCCTCCATTTTCAAGATATATCGCCAAATAAAACTTTGGCGAAGTCCCTCAACCTCTTCAACCGCCAATTTGGCTATTTATTTCGCAACAACAGCTCTTGTACTGCTTAACAACGCAAACAGACATCAGATCACTAAACACTCACAGTAACAGCACTTTCAATAACGCTCAGCTCACCGGCTTTCCAGCTCGCACCGCAGACGAAACTCCAAGCGATTCCTCGAAAGCGTTCGCACTCCAAAGACATTCCTAATCTATCCCTACTGCCGCGTATTTATAGACATCCTGACACACTGTGACGTCACATGGAAATCTCTGGAGAAATCCGGATCTCTGCTGCTACGAGAGATATCGCGAAAATTCTATCATTTTTTAGTATCTTCGTTTTGTCCCCAAAGTCGCCAGATTTGCCGCCAAAATACTCGCCAAGTTTGTCGCCAAG
>BGPR01015270.1:4970-26120 GCA_013235015.1 Araneus ventricosus
GTGTGTGTGTGTGTGTGCGTGCGTGTGCGTGTGTGTGTGAAGACTATACACTACAAACTAATTCTTTGCCACACTGCCTGAAATTATTGAGAACTAATGACAACTCTTCTTCTGTAGATTTTCTCGATCTTGAAATTAAAATAGTAGATAATAAATTATGCAATCAGATTTTTGATAAAAGAAACACTTTTCAGTTCAATATAAATAGGTTAGTTACCATTTTGGAATAGTAACATTAGTCGTTTAATATACAAAAATATTATAATAAATTACATTTATAGAAGCAACATGCTTGCCACAGATTTAACTAGTCGAAATTCCCGAATTAATGTATTTTCTGAATATGCTTTGAGATATGGGTTTCCTAGAAAATTCTTGTGTGCTTATATTAATAATAAATATATAAGATCAACAAATTGACATTTGTCTTTTTCTTATTTATTCTCAAATTAAGTATTTCCATTTACATCCTTTCCGTTATCCTTTTTATGATCGTTTATATTGTATTTAGCAAAAAAATTTTAAAATTATTTTTTTCAAATGTAGATTCAGCCCCTATTATATTGCATCATCACATAAATAGTATTTTTTTATTTATAGATAATTCTATTTTTTATTATTTTAATTTGCTAAATTTAATTTAAATTTAATATTTCTTTTTGTGATTCACATTAGTATTAAAACACTTACATTAAAAATACTATTTTATTCTAAAATGCGGAACTAAATCATTGTTTCAATTCTGAGTCAGATATAAAAAATATATATAGTAGGATGAAAAGGTTGCACAGAGCAATTTTTACTAGATAATTAGATGAGTTTTTGCAATTTTTAATTAAAATTTGCTATATTTAAATATTAATAGTTTGATTGTATAATAGTATGCTTATATTAATTTAGAAGACTTGGTATGTATACTGGGTTAATATTTCCTCCATTTTCTGTTTCTCATCTTGAAATAATTTTTGGGTATACTCCTCGTTTTTATTGTCCAACAATTGGTTTCGTGGAGGTTGGATACGCATTTGATTTTACATTAAAATGGATAGACGTTTCATAACGAGCAGCATGTTAACTGGATTAAAACATGCTGATAAAAAGAATTAAAACACCCCTAGGCGTACAGGATGATGTTAAAGATCTTTGTTTACAGATTTCAGAGTAAAATTTAATAAATGAGAAAGGAAGTGAATTTCTTAGCTTTTTACAATGGAAGAGGAACGAGTTGAATTTCAAGAATGAAATGCATTTAAGTTATGGCTAAAAATATTTTTAAAATTTATTGAAATTAGAGAAAAAATTGTAGAGCAACCTTCATGATATCATTGAAAATGTAATGTTTGGTGTAAAAATGATTTTTGTGTTGTAATATTTTGGACTGTTATTAAGGAAAAATACCAAAATTTCGATTAATTTTTAACTAATTAAAATTCTAGTTAAATTTGTTTTAGAAAGGGCACGAAGTTGTCCATTCCCACCCACGAAGTATGTTTGTGCTTAATTTTGTAGCTCTGAGTCTAGCAGTCTGCCGTGTAGAGCACCAGCACATAAACACATTCTCTTTTATCATTAGTAGATATTTCATACATTATATGTTTCTTTCAACAACTTTATTTGTCTCACAATTCAAGAATTTATTTGTCACCTCTTCATTCTTTTGCAATTCTTCGTGACTTGTAAAATGTATTGATGGAAATAAACGAGTCAAGCTTCCAAATAAATGCTAAATGCTGAAAACGTAATAAATTGTTTCTTAAGATGCTAATAAGGAAAGCGCAACTGGAGAAAGATTATTTTTAAATTATTCCTTGCAAAATAATTTTGTGACTAAGTATTAATTTTTATTAAGATTTAAATGCAAATAACAATACCAATCACTGAATTTAACAGAATTATTTTATTACAAATTATCTACAACTAAATGATAAATAAAATAAATTTAGATATTGCCCGCATATAATGCTTTCTCCACAAAATTCTTATTTCATAAAGCCAAATTAAGACGATTTAGGAAGAAATAGAATTTGAAATTTCTAACAACAATAGAAAAGAATTATTTGAGAAGAAAAAAACATAGAATTCTATGAATTGATGGAATGCGACATTTCTATAAACAATTTTTGGATTGATTAGAATTTCTTAAAATTTCTAAAAATTTCGTAAAATTAAAAGTTTATTCTTCGATATATAAAGTTTATTCTCTTAAAGTTATACTCCGCTTTCCTTCCTATTTTTTCAGTAACATTAACTGCCGGGAAAAATTGCTTTTTTTAAATATCCAAACATTTACTCCTACCTTTTCCTTTCTACACACATTTTTATTTCTGTATCGCTGAAGGGTATGCGGTGTCAAGTGCACAGGAAGCACACATATCCCTCGCTTCAAAGGAGAGATTTCGAGGCAGAAAAATTGTAAGAGACTGGAACTAGCGATGGAGAAGCTGGAAGAAAACCTTTGACAAACTCGACTGCTTCCAAAAAGGTCAGCTGTATGAATTGTGAAACTATTGCTTATATCGACTATCGAAGTACTTGTTATAGACAAAACAATAATATATAGATAGTTAGTAGTTGTTTTTTTGACTCTTACTGCTCTTGTATTCATAATTATCGCTTTTTATAAATCAAAATGTGTTTATATTTGCATTCATTAATTTATTCATTCTTAGAATGTCATTTTTAAGAGTCATTTGAATAAAATTCTACCGTAAATGAAGTGCTTGTTATTAATTATAACAATGAAAATCTTATTTTAAAATGCACTTTTCAGCATAATTTAGCGTTGTTCATCCCTTATCATTACAGGTTTATTTGTAACACCTCGATAATGAAAAACACTAACGCTTATCAAGACGTTATGGAAAAGTCTTCAACGTTAGATGAAATACATTTGATAAATAATTTATAAATTAAATTCTTAGTTGTTAATCACGTGTTTAATTATTTGATATGAATTTTTATTGAATTACATTGCAGAATTCTGAAATGTTTACAGCAGCCAATCTGTAAATATAAACACTTGCATGAAAAATACATTTATCCCTTTATAGAATTCTTGTATAATACATACGACTTACTACAAAATACTTCTGATGCCATAAAACAATCTTGTAAAAAAATAAGTAGGATAATTATTTCATTCATCATTTAATCATCGAATCATTTATCAATTCTTAATTTTACTCACAAGGGGAGACCACGACTTGGGAATTTCAGTTCGGGATGCGACCTTAAAGGTATATTAATAGTATACCTTTAGGGTGTTCATCTATTAAAATGTTAAAGCGCAAAGGCCAGCCAATTTGGAGAAAATGGCTCTCAAATTTTCTGCATAGCTGTAAGTTGTCACCGTTGTTGAAGGGCGAATAGCATGGTCAGTATAGCTCTAGCGTACTAACCTTCTGCTCAGGGTTCGATCCCGCCACAGTTTCCTTTTTTGAAAATATATTTTTAAATTAATAATTAATTAAACTAAAACTTTATAAACATATTTAATTAAATTCTTAATAATTTTTTAGCATTTAATAAATTTTTATTCTTATGATATATGAATCATAATTTAATTTTTAAACAGTTAAATAATCATGAAAAAGAACTTCAATGATGTTAAATAATAAGTATAATTACTATTATCATTATATGTCATTAATATTTTTGAATGATTCCGTTAAAGTAATAACAAAATTTCCATTCTAATGGAAATCTTCTTTACAGAACCGTTTTTGACCACCGAGAAAGAGAGAGGAGCAGCCATTAAACTTTTGAAAACAAAGACAGACGGTCAAAATCTGAAGTTTATTTCCCAACAGATCTTTAAAATAAACGTGCACCATTTATTAATTACGTAATATGTCAAAATATTCTTTGCTTTCTAATGTTTCTATGAGATGTGCTTGTATGTAAATAAAAATTAATAAATGTCGTAAAATTTCAAAAATATACTAAGGAGGAAAAACTTCATTAAATTATTTACGATGAGGTCACTATTATAAATATTGAAAGAGAGCAACTATTATTAGTTATTCTTTAGCATCATTAAATTTGTATTTTCAATTAATTACTTTTTTGTAAATAATTTCAAATTAAATTAACAATTTATAAATATTTCATTCAAAATACTAATCATTTGATTGAAAAATAACTGTTTATTTATATGGTCCTTGAATTACAGTTATAATTTAATTTTTAAATAGTTAAATAATTATGAATACATTTTTCCGACCAAAATCAGATCCGTAAGGGTAGATAGGAAATTTTGTAAACATTTTAATGGCATGTAATGATAATAATAATTATACTTATTATTTAACATAATTTAAGGTGTCTTATGATTATTTAGCTGTTTAAAAATTAAATTATGACTATGATTCAAATACCATTTGGTTAAAAGCTAGAAAACACTTAAAAATTATTTATATTTTAATAAAAGATGTTTATAATTTTTTTTTATTTATTAAATATTTCCAGAAAAGAAAACGGATTCGGGATCGAACCCTGATTACCACGCTATTACTATACTGACCATGTTATTCGCATGTGTCGTGCAGTACCCTTGTTAGTTACAAGAATAGCCTGGAAGAAAATTAATCTTATTGTTTAATCGTAATCCTTTGAAAAGTCCTAAGTATACACACCATTGTTCGTTCACGGCTTCAGTGGTTTTTGAAACGATACCGAATTCCAGTGTTGGTCTATGAATTTCAACTAACGCAATTCTTCAAAGTGTAGAAACGAATTTG
Source organism: Araneus ventricosus (assembly GCA_013235015.1). NCBI lineage: Eukaryota > Metazoa > Arthropoda > Arachnida > Araneae > Araneidae > Araneus > Araneus ventricosus. Next base: position 9,710 of record BGPR01015270.1, read on the forward strand.
CATTGCGGTCCTTATGTCTGAAGTGTTCTTGTATCTGATTGTCAATATTTGTAATTGAATATTTTTCATTTAAATTCAATTTTAGTTTCTGGACCTTGACAAATACTGTTGATGCAGACGGCAATTCTTGAAATCGGTTAGGTTTCTGTTAATAATATTACTCATATATCGACTTTATTTTATGTGTAGTGAATATTTAAATGCTGTAGTTTTTTTATTTGTTTCTCAAAAATAAAAATAGATAAGATTAAATTAGCAAATTATAATAGATTACAATAATCATTTTTTTGTAACGCCAGCCACTACGTGACTGTCCCATTAAATGCAAAAAGAAGTGCAAAATTTAGTTTTATTAAACATTTATTTCCCTTTCTGAGCTACTCCATTGATTTATGATAAGAAATGCCAGCAATTTTTTTTTAAATCCCTAAGTATGCTTATCACTTCCTAGAATACTCACTGATAGGTATATTTACTACCTCTAAATTCATAAATTAATTGATTAACTAGTAAAATGTCTGTTTTCTTATTCCCTACACTGTAAAAAATATCCGTTTTTTTCCCGGACTTTTTCCGTATATTTGACGGTTTAAAGCTGTTTTGTTGACAAAACGGTTTTTCCCCGTTTTCCGCTCCAGCCATAAACGGTTTAAAACCGTCAGTTCAAATTCTATTTTTCGTCAGACGGTATTGTTTTCCGTATGATAACTTTCCCTTTTCTTAAATGTAATTTTATTGCATTCATTTCATGTTTTTAATAGGGATCCATCTCCGCTATTGTTTACACATGTTGCAGTAACCTGTTGTCACTCATGAAAGCTAACCTTAAAACACGTGTTCTGGCAATAGTTGATTTTTACACCACTAGGTGGCGCCACTAGAGCTATAGTGACTTTAAAACTCAAATAGATTATTTTTACTTCATTTTCTGGAGTCTCCGGTGGTCTAGTGGTTAGAGAGACTGCCTTTTGTTTCTATGAACGCGGTTTCGATCCCCGGCTCGGAGGAGTTCGAAGTTTTGTCACCATCTTGCATCGAAATCGTCCAAGTAAGTTCAATTAAAAATTAGATTAATTGAAATTAATAATAAAGTCTTGATTAATTAATATTCCTAATCGACAATACACATCAGCACGTTTCAACTCAACTCGAACAGAAGGAGGAAACAACTCAACTCAGTCGATGACGTCACTTTCTTCGATGATTTAATTTTTAACGAGAAAACTTGATCTCATACGGTAAAAAACCGTTGTGACTACGGATTTACTTCGTAACTTTTACGGAAAAAACTTGTCCCTGTATGGTAAAAAACCGTTGTGCCAACTTCGTAACTTTTACGGTTTTGCACAACCAACCCAGCTGCCGGTTTAAAACCGTAAATTTTACGGGATTTTTTTTACAGTATATAAGAGGATATCAAGAATGGTTTGTGTACATGTGTACCAGTGCTAATCACTTTTGTTCACACTCAATTATAAAGGGACATATACACATAAAATGCAGAAATGTAAAGGAACATCATAAAACTAGTGATACATATATTTTTATCGACAGTTTCAGTTGTCACAATAATATGGTGCAATGTCTGATAAATAAATGTCAAAGAGCATGTCAAAATTTTTTTTGTCATATTGAAATCAAATTAGTGATTTTCTAGACAAAATGCTCCTCAAAAAATAATTGAAAGTGAGAATATATCAAATGGATTTGAACGATGTTCTTCAGTTATATTTGGTATGGATCTGTGTCTATTGGATAGATAACAGGAAATAAACTATAAGACACTAGTTTAAGCAACATTCGCGAAGGGAACTTATCTGTTCTTTTCTGTTAAATGTTGTTTTCAACTAAAAAATGAAGACAAACGATAAAATTCGTCCATCATAGAAATTGAAAAATAATGTGTGGAAGGCCCTGAATCCTTACTTTGAGTCTACTAGTAAAACATCTTGAAATACAGTCTAGAAACTTTTATACTTCTGAAGAGGATGAAAATCATTAGCGATTTTCTAGGATGTGGGTTTTCTAATTGCTAGCCTCATTATCGTTCGGAAATCTGATGAGAAGTACAGGATAATGAAATTCGTGGCGGTACCAATCTTACAATCAATACTTTACGGTATCAATACTTTACTGGCTTAATATCAATTTACATTGAGTCTTTAAAACACTGAAATGAAATTTTAATACTAGAATGTCGTAGTTTACTACATTAATTTATATTTTAATTATATTTTTAAGCACAAATTTTCTTCAAACATTTTTTTTCGAAAACTGATTTTTTAAATGTTTTTCTGTTCATTAAATAATTGATTCATGTTAAAATGCAAAAAAGAGAAATTAGAAATTATTTTTCCTAATTTTTTAAAAAATTGAATCTTCTTATGAAAACTCTAACTATTTAAATTGAATTATAAAAGAACTTACGTTGAAAACTTTTGCTTAAGAAAGCAATGCAATTTTCACAGAAAGCAAGACAATTTATCAATGAAAATCCTTTTTTGCGGCCATAATTTATTTATAATTTAAAATATTTAAATTTTATCTTAAAACCGGAAATTAGTTTTTGGTTGTCAAGGATTAAAGCAAAACTATAAATTTATGAACGCATACAAAGACACATAAATATCCCCTTATTTATTTCGTTGGAAAATAAATAAAGGAAATTTTCCCTTTTTCGTTAGTTTTCTTGTGTTGACTTTGCACACTTTCTCAGATTTTGACATAAGCCGTCTTCTTTTCTAGAGCTTAACCCCAATCCGATAATAAATAAAAATGGGAATCGCAATCGTTTACAGTTCTACGATACACAGTAACGATTTGAAGTTATTTTTATGTTAGCAAAATATATGTCATATGCTTCAATATTAAATTGCGTTGAACAAGTAACTTCGTTGAACAAGCTAAATTCTGTAGTTTGACAGGACTGATATTCTTTTATCGGATATTGCAAAACTAATGAGCAATACAGATTAATTACACGTTTGGTGGAATTAGATATGATGTCATTCAAACTGTGTATTTCAAAATAATAAGGATTTTTTTTAAGTGATTAATTAGATGATACAGTTCTTATATATTCAATCTCCAATGATTGAGCTAAACATTTTTTGTTTTTTTTGGATTCATTATAAGACTATGGTTTACATGAATTGATCAAAATATGTTATAATATTTTCAAATAAGAAATCACGGTATTTCATTGATTAAAATGAATTCCAATACATTTTAATGAAGAATTATTATAAATGATTTAATGAAATCCAATAAATTTTAGGATATGGGACTTGCTGATATTTTAGTCTTTGTTTTGACCTTAAATAATATTTACAAACAATTATTTTAAATTATTTGCTGTTTTTGATTAGAAAATTAGATGAAATAATTAGACAATATGAAGGGAACGAAGTTTTCGTTCGAATTGCAAAAAGTATAAGAAATATAACATTTTCTCTAAAATATACTAAATGTGAGAAAATGATTGGAACGAGTGATTTTATAAACGCATGAGATTCAAAAAATTTATCTTCAAGTCTGAAAGAATTTCTTTTGGTTTTTTTTCAGCATGCCGTGGATATTTAGTAATGTTTACAATGAATTGATATTTGATGATTCGTTATTATACGGTTCAATTCATTAATGAGTTAATTGTTTTTTGCTGAAAAATTCATATACTGAGAAAAATGTTTTCTAATGACAGAAGAAAAAATATGGGTAATAGAAGAATTGTGCAAAATACACAATATATGTTTTAAAAGATAGAAGATAATCAATAAAGAAATACTGGATGCTTGAATAAGGTGAAACTAAACAATATACTTGAGAATAAAAAATAAACTTTTCACTAAATTTCACCAAACTTTAAGCCTCCGTTAAGTGTGGGCTATCTCTAAGACCGCTTGAGTGTATTTTACATTTTCCCTTGAAGTCAGTGGACAAATGTTTCAGGCCTGATTAGCTGTTTCCATAGAAATTCAAAGATTGAAGATTATAAATCCAGAACATCAGTGGGATTTTTTCAAGTGGCTTCCTTCTTCCATTACAAAAGGTCGGATATCTCAATTCCTATTTCTCAGATCAGCCCGATCAACGCCGCAAATTTTCTCCATTTTTTTCGTTTTTATTCACATATTTTGTTTTATACTAATGCAATCATTGTGTCATTAGCTCATAAATTATTGCATCATTGTTACACGATAGCTTTTAAAAAGTTCAGTCCTTGAAATCGGGATGAATTGCAAGAAATCTGAAGGAATGCTGTGGCACCATTTCTGAAATAAAATAATGTGTACAAAATAAACTAATTTTCGTTATTTATTTTTTAAAATTATAGATTAAAACAGTGCAGATAAAGAAAAAATTCGTTCGATGTGAAAATCAACGCATTCAATATGAGATATATAAAGTACTCAGTTGAGGAAAGGTTAATTTAGGCGCTCAATACCTTCTACAGTTACTGTCTATGATAATACATCGAGAGCTAGGTATAACAACAAGGATTAAAATGATGTCTCTCAACTGGAAGACTGCTTGTAAATAGGTGGAAACTGAACCATCTGGTCTCATGTTTGGGGACTTTAACTTACTTGGGTTCATAGGTCAAGTTGAAGACGTTGTTAATGAACTGGAAATAAATTCATTCGAGATAATTAGCATTTTCGAATTACACAAGGTTTCGCTTCATTTGAACTCTAATATGAAGAAAAATTGATGATCTTATTTGCTTTCCTTTCCGTACTTGATTTTTGTAATCTGAAATTATCTGGTCTATATTCGTGACTGATTTGATTATTATGATTTTGTAAAATATATAAATAGATGTGAAATATAACATAATGTAAACGAAAGAAAATCGGTATTTTCTTTTGACACAGTTAAGTATTTCCATATTTAAAAATGATGTCCAAAATTAAATTTACTAATAGCTAATATCCAAACTCATTATTTTTCCTTATTTAATTTGTTTAATGGATATTACTAATCTAGTTTCATATAAAACAGGAAGTATTAAATTGACCACGGTTTTATTAAAATGTTAAGCATTCGTTGCGGCTCATCACGGTATGGTACATTATTTAGAATTTTTCTAATGATTCTCATGTCTTCCTTGTAAAAAATAATTGAGTGTAGACTGAACAGCTAACTTATCACGAGTTTCTCTTACCACCTTTTTCAGATGTATAAACGACTATCAGAATATAAAAAAATCATTTCCAAAATAATAACTTAAAAATTAAAGTCTTGATTACGCCAATTTAGACATATCCCACTATATATAGTTAAGAATATGAGGTAATTCGGCAAAGAAAATTTCTTCGAAAGTGTTATGCATTAATTAATTAATGCAATTACCGCTGGAAAGAAAATTTTTTTCAGAGAAAATTGAAATAAGCAATGCTGATGACATTTACAATAACGATCAAGTGTCGCAGAAGTAGCTCTAGTGGAGCTGCCTGGCGATTGATAAAGGTGCAGTTCAAATAGTTAGTAAATATATATATTCTTAGAAAGCTTTCCGCATGCAATCTATTCATTAAAGTGTTTTTGGAAAGTTTCTCATTTCTTCAGAAATAAATGTGTAGAAAATTTCCTCATTTCTTTCTGAATTGATTCTAACAAATAATTCAATCTATACAAACTTATTTTTAAATCTCATTATGTAGACTTTTCAAGTCCACCAAGAAGAAGGCGTGTATCCAGTAAGTATTCAAATAAGTTTAATTTTTATTTATTGATTTGCCATGCTAATACTTCATGATTGATTAAAATCAATAATAAAATAATTATTTATTTGCTTTATTTCCTAAGAGAATATTTTGTCAAAAATGAAATAAAATTTTTAATTTTTTTAAAAAAAATTCAAGGTGCAAATGGTAAAAAAATGGTTTAGATCTATTTAAAATTTCCATAGTCAAAGATCAGACGAACCTTAATAAATTTCAGAACAGAATATACATTCACAAAAATCCATTTGTTAAGATAAAAGCAAACTGTGTTACTTGCTGAAAAGATTGCAAAAATACGTTAAGTTAGAAAACTATCAATATTTAATTTCGAAATGGAGTTAAAATGCAAATTACTGACACCTGCATTTGGAAAACTCTATTTTTTGAGATTTAGACTGAAATGAAATAAGCATACCACGTAATTTTTTTTACAATATAAAATTTAAATTAAATATAATCATCCAATATTATGACACTTACAGATTAGTGAAATGAAAGGTAATGCAAAGTTTCAACTGAATATTTTTGAAACAAACAAATTGTAAACACTTATTTTGATGTTCGATATGCTTGTATATTTAACAGTACCATAAATATTTATTATACAGGATGAATACAGAAGAGTATACCAAATTTCAACTGTTTATATCTCCTCAACAAAACAAGTAAACACACCATTCCACGAATAGTACCGAATTAGAAGTTCATAAGCCCTTTATTTAGGGAGAGAATATTGAGCGAGTTCTTAATTGGGCATTGCGGACCTTACAAGCTCACATATGGGATAGAGCTAATACTCAAGTAACTGTTGCATGTTGACTCGCCGATTGATAATGTGTTTTGTTTCATATTGCAAGGCAGCATTTTCGGCCCATTCTTTATTCACGAGTCCACTGTTATTGACATTACTCACTTGGATACCCTACAGATTCGGATATTTCCGCAATTAGAAAAAGACGGAGTCTTCATTTTCTAGCAGAATGGAGGATTGCCACATTGGGCCTTATCTGTTAGTGGATAATTAAATAACAAATTGCCGCAACGGTCGATCGGTCGTACAGAAGATGACAACCTCGCTCTTAATCAGTGTCCCCCAAGAAGCCCAGATTAAACTCAATGCGATTTTTTTTCTTTGGAGCTACATAAAAGATAGAGTGTTTTTACCGCCATTACTAGTGACCATTGACGAACTGAAAACGCGATTAACTGCAATCATACACCACCGAACATGCTGCAGAAAAACGCGGGTTGAGTTCTCCCGTCAACTGGATATCGTTCTTGTTTCTGATGGTGGCTCTCCTGAATATTTATAATTTTATAAACTTTATAGAGGGACGAGACTCATGTGTTTATGGAATGCCGCTGTTGAAGAATTAATTCAATTTCAGGAACCATTTTTATTAGATGGCTAAGTTCCACGACACAGTACATTAACAGGTGCAAGACGCAAGACAGAGAACAAGAACACAACACAAGTACACAGAAAAAGAAGAGAGAGAGAGGCATCATGGGAAAAACCTGGATGGCTCTAGTAGCGCCACCTACCATAAAAAGGAGAAGGTAGTGAATTATAACAGCTACAACTTTAAATTGTTATTTGCGATGCAAAAAGGTTCAGATTGCTTTAGCTTTACAATTGTAACCAAAATTTGTCATTTTTTGCTTACTAAGTTGGGGGCATCTTTTGTAAAACCCCTGTATATTAAAACCGTTACTTAATTTTGATTGCTTGAAGGGTTAGTATAATATACGAATGAAAAATAGATTTGTTTTCTAAATGTGCAGAAGAAGATTATGATTAAAATCAGTTTCAGGTATGCATGAAACTTAAACTTTCATATTTGAATTAAAATAATATCGTAGATGCTTATGTGTTTAAATTATGTGAAACCTCGTATTTTTAGAGAATTTTCAATAATTTTCAGTCTTGGTTTAATTGATTATTAGTTTCTCTTTAATTTTATATCAAGCTTATTAACATTTTCTGTTCAATATTTAAGCAGACACTACCCTATTGCCACAATATACCTTACACAATTCATAAGATATTTTTATAACTTTTTGGGGTGTTCAGAATACAGTAGCAACAGCGCGGAGATATCGTAGAAAATCTGGTGCTAATATGGTATTGTTATAATATTCATGCAATTATAAACAATATATTTCAAATTTTCAAGGCAGGATAATTGTACTAAAATTCATGAAGCTAATGGAATTTATCCATAAGTTTCTTTTTATACAAAGAGCAACATAAAACCCAGAATGCCAGACGATTCAAGCTTTCTTCCTTTCCATAATTGCGAGAACTTACAAGATTTTTCCGACACATTTTTTTTATTTGTCCTGGGAAGAAGAAACGGTCACAAATCTCGGAATCCATTGCCCGCAAAATATTGAAAAAAAGTTATATATCATTGAAAAGGGTAAAATTACAGTTTTTCTCTTCTTTTATCGATTGTTTTTCGTGTTTTTCTTCCTTATAGCTTGAGAAGCTTCAGAAAACTTCGAATGTTGTATTCTCTCTCGACCGGAAACACCGGTTGTTCTAATAAAAATATTTTAAGAAGGAACGAAAGAAATTTCTGAATGAGAACATAAACATAAAGAAGAGTCTTAAATTTAGAATTGATAATTTTATTTCTTTCTCTTTATCTTTTCCCCTTCAAATGTGAGCATTCCTGACCTGAAGACGGAAGTGAAAATGCCAATATGGGCAAGCTTGAATGATTTATGGAACAAGCGGTAAAGCAGATTATTGTTTGCCAGAAAGAGACCTTTAATGTAAGGAGCTTGCTCCTTTGGGTAAAACGGTTTTCTTTTTATTCTTTGTTTCTAGGGGAAAACGAATCTGATATTTTTTAAGGTATCCGAACACGTTCGGAGCACTTTTTTTTCAATTGTGAAATAGAAACACCAAAATATGTTTTTTAGAATCGAATTTAATAAAGATTAATATAAGAGCATGATTTTTGAGTATAAATTATTACAAATTTACCAAAATCTTGAATTTCTGCTGCTTTTCAGAGGAAATTCCCAAAAACTTCAAACGTGCTAGAGGTCAAACTTTTGTAATAATTCAAATAAAACTAATACTAAAATAAACTACATACTATGGATTAGTGCTTGTACTAGAATTTTAACATTTTTTGGATAAATAAAAATTTTAGAGCTAATCGAACAATCAATATAAGATTTTCAGAAAATTTTTTATGTCATTTTTCAAATAAAAGACCATAATTAAAAAATTATTGTTAGAATATACATTATTCTAGTACATTCACTAGAGAACCGTTTGAAGAAAGTGTTCACAAAATTTCAGAATAATCGAAAGATAATATCTTGAGTTATCAAGTTTGAAGTGTGAAAAATATCCATAAAATCCAATTTTGAAAAAAAATCAAATTTTAGTTTTGCCACGCGCTTAAATTAAGTATCTAAACTTAAAAAAAATCCTAAAAATGTACTAACATCATATGAACTTGAAATAATACAGTTTAAAAGAATTTTTGACAGGTTTACGTCCCTTTAAATGCCAACTTCCGGTTAATTACACGCCCACTTCCGTTTTCTGGTTTGTTATAAAACAATATCTCATCTTCTCATTAACGTACCGACAAAAGTAAATATGTTTTAGAAAGGTAAATGAATGAACTATCCAAAACATCAAAAATTAAAAAATGGGAATTTTGGTCGAAAATCGACTTTTCAACGTGTTCGGATACCTTAAAGCTCACAAAACTAACGTCATATTTTCTGCAGGTCCCAATAAATATCATATCGTCGCTTAACATCAACACCACCTATCTCTTTTTGAAATTTCAAAGAGGAAGATTCAACAGAATTTTTCGCAACCAATATTTCTAAACTTTTTAACATGTACTATGAACATGAGATCGCATGTTCCAACAAGACGTTAGAAAAATTTTTTAGAAAAAGTCATTATTGATTGAGAAAATTTCAGTTGAATCCTCTTCTTTGAAATTTCAAAAAAATGAGATAGGTGGTTTTGCTCGTTAAGCGACGATATGTAACTGAAGTCTACTTCAATAAATAATGCATTCATATTTTCTGTTAAAAAATTTATTAACTTTTAAGACTTTCAGACACATCATAATTGGGTTAAAATAAAACCACGATATTATATTGCAACATAAGAATCATTTCATCCTTGTTACAGATTCTAGTGAAAATATCAGTTTCTGGAGGATAAGTTTTTGGCATCAAAACTATATTTTAAATAAGTTTAAAATTTTTGATAAAGGTTCCGTACGCCGTATTTACAATCAATTAAGCTTAATTTTGAAGAACTTATCCTTAAAACTGTAATATTTGTTTTTTTGTTTTGCTCAAGGAGAAATTTCAGATTGAAAGAGTCGGCTTATTTAATGTTAGAATATTTATATCGATTTAAGATTCACTTTTGCTTAAATCTCCCGTTCTTACCAGAGGATAAATATTGAAAACTTTTTCTTATTCTTCTTTGTTCATTCTCAGAGGTTAATAAATTGAGCACAATTCCCAATTTCAGCAAAATGACTTTTCCTTGCTGTAACAAGTTTTAGTTCCTCAATATCTTAATCGCAAAATCTCTGTCGTTTTCTAGTTTATTTCAGTTTACGCTTTCAGAAAACTTTTTCGTATTTTTACAATTAACTGCTATAAGTTGTTCTGTAACAGGGTACTTGACAGAAAATTTATATTATCATGTTTCATGAAAACCTATAGAATAATTTTAGTTATTTAAAGTAGCAAACTATCTTCCACAGAAAAACAACGGACACTTTTTCATCAAAAGTTGAATTATCTACGCAACTTATTTTACGTGCTAAAATCCAATAACTTAAGTGCAATTTAGAGCTACATTTTTGCATTTTAGTCTAATTCATATATTCTTGTAGAATCATAAGTTTACTGGATAGCATTTCTTATTATTTTCGGATATTGAACACAACAATCTAACGAACTGCAAGAGAAAGAATTTAATGCAATAGATAAAGAAATAGATAAAGAGATGCTGAGATTAATAATTTTAGCATATGCAATTCCTTTTAATTTTTGTTTCTTTCCTTGTCATTGCAGTTGGTAGTAAAACAAAGTCATATTATTAACAAGAATAAAAATACTTCTTATCATTTTACGCATGAATAAATTTAAAAAAAATACTCTCTCTGTGGAAAAAATAGTAAGTGAATTTCCGAACGAGAAATGCTTCGAGAATTCACTTTCCAACCGGTTTCTTTAAAAATTCCATGAATTTGAATACGAAATAATTGATAACTAAGTATATGGATGTTACGGAGAATTCATATGCTAATTCTCAAGACATGAGCCAAACCCCCTCCCCAAAAAAATCAAATTATTAAAATCTAAAGCCATATGACAATAAGTGCATTTGAAATTGAATAACAAATGCATCAGTTTTTGATTGTTAACATTATACTTTGGATTTTCAATTACTTAATATATACTTCGAAGGTGTATTGCTACTTGTAATGAGGAACAAGATCTCGTAATGAGCTATTTTTAATATGCAGTATAAACTGAAGCCGCTACAACTGTTTTCAGATTCAGCTGTTGTTGGGCAAATCAAGATATGGCGTGATAATTTAAGAAATTTTCTTTTTTAATTTTCTTTCCTAATATAATAATATTTCTCATTATTTCTTAGGTTAATCCTCATTGCGCATCTTTACAAATATAAGTAAATTCAATTAAGAAATATGAAAAATATTTATTGTAGACCCGTGAAGATCGTTAGGTTTTGTTGATTATCCTGAGATTTTTAAGTATTGTATATTTTGCATTACAAATCATTTGAAGAAAGCGAAACTTTAAAATTGGGGATGTTTTAAATTATCATGCTGCTAAATAAAAAATTTTAGTTTCTCTGCATGATCAAATAAAAAAGTAGTAAATAACACTTTTCATTTTAATATAAGCGTAGTTCTCTAAAAATGTTTTATTTATATATATATATATATATATATATATATATATCATAAGTAACAAGGTACTGCTAAAAATATAAGCAACAATGGCACAGAGCCTAATTATTTTAGTGCATGCATGTTAGTCATTCATCTACTTTTAATAAATTGATATTTTTAAATATGGATTTAAATACATTTCCATAAATAAATCTGAATTTTAATGCTTACCAACATCGAAATGCACATAAAAATAAAATGTTGAGCATTTATAAAATCATGACATTTGAATTTTTAAAAAAAAGATTCAGTTCTAAATTTATGAACAATATCTACATTATTAAATTAACAAGAATAATCCTTGATTTCCAAGAATGAAATCTTTCAGTAAAGTTTCGGGAATTAGATATGATTTTTAAATATCCTAAAATAAAAAAAGATCAGGAATGATAAAGATGGAAAGGAAATTAAATTTAAATTTTGTTGCAACATAATTTGTAATTAGTTCTCCACTACTGCAAAGTGTATGTTTCATGAAGAACACTGGAACCTTTCATATGTGGAGTAAATGTAAAAATACCAAATTTAAATACGTGGAATGCAGTGTTCACTTCTGAAATTAATTGCCTCCCTCATGAAAAAAAGTTTAAGCTTTCATTCTTGCCCCCATTATTCATTCATTACCCATTCATTTGAAGAAGAATCCTACAAATAATTATCTCAGATAAAAATGTTCATTTATTTATTATGTATAAATTTTTATTTTATTTTCCTTGTTGTAATTTTTGTACGTTTTTTTCGAAAACAATATAGCATTACAAATTTATGTTGGATGCAAAATTAAGTCAAAAATTTAATACATCTAACCTTTTGAAAATTCTAACTAGTTTCGAGGGGAGACAAATTGAGATTTCGATTCTGTAAATCAATCATTCATTTTAACGAGAATTTTACAAATTATTCTCTCTCAGAAACGGTGTCAAAAGTAACTGGGGCAAATCATTTTTCTCAGATGTCGAAGATGTCGGAAGTACCGTTTGTCATAATGTCTTAAGGATTGATGGAAGTTCTAAAAGGTCAATTTATCTCGAAACGGAGTGTTTATATCTTGGTCTGTGAATTTTAAGTAACAAATGTAGTCGCAGTTACAGAATAAATAAAATTTGTTTACATTTATTAAAATAATAGTATCAAAAGATACTTGTGGTACAAATAATAAGTATAAGAGATTTTGTAAATATAGAATTAAAATAATTCTTTTGGGGAATTTCTTAGAGAATGCTTCTCTAAAATGCTCATCATTCATTGACCGTAACGCTTGTTACACACACGGCGGATTTCATCGCGACGGTGAATTTACCGTCGCCACCGTTCCAACAGTAGCGCACTGAAGTAAGTTAGAGCGGGAAAATAAACGCTCGAACTAATTACAGTCGGCGGTAGCTATGCCGCCGTTTATCTACCGTTAAAAGAATTGTTTCGCTCAGTGTGATTTTTACCTTTGTGTAATACAGTTGTTTTAGCATTAATTGTTTTATTTTTCCATTGTGAATATGAATGATCTTATCGGCAATGAAATTTTAATTATATTAATCCAAGAAAGACCTTTTTGTGGAATAAAACGATCGACATTTTTAAGGACAGTGACGTACCTGAAACGCTTGGGGGAGGGGGGGAGTTTGCCTGGAAATTCGCAGAGACTTTGATGTATTGGAAGAAAGAGAAAGAATTGATTTTGTTATGTTCATACTTTCGCACATATACGTACTAGAAAATGTGGAGGTTGTAAAAAAATGATTTTGAGATTCTATAAGTGCCTCAGTAGCACCACAGTAATAAAATATTTTACCGATATAAATAGTTTAGTATATAACATAAATATTTTCTATATATTTTTACCTTATTTATACTACATAAATAACATACCAACATTATTCTGTTTGAGCAAAATATCAGATACGATGAACAACTTTCGTTTCACAGATTATATATAACCTTTTTCTTAATGTTGAATAAGTACTCTAATAATTAATTAAATTTCATACTCGAAATATTAATAATTTTGGGAAAAAAATAGTATGCTATTGAAACTAGGTTGAATTATATAGTACAATATTGACTCGATATTGTGCAATATTGGACGCAATATTGAACAATTTAACAAAAGTCTTATAAGTAGTAAGTCGACATTCTGAAGTAATTGAAGAATTTCGTATCATCCTGCCTCAACTTTTAAAACAAAGTATAGCAAGCTCCAACCTCGTCTCTTCTTTCATTAATTGGATAAACCCAAATAAGCTGATTTATTCTTTTCCTCTTTATTCGACGACGGAGTAACAATAAACCAGAATTTGCTCTCTGTTCATTTCAAACAACCCCGAGCAGTAAATAATTTAAATAACCCAGTTAAGCTAAGCTAAATCGATTTGATGATCATACTAAGCTGCTAACAGTCGACTCGTACAGTCAACAGCTGATTCGCACGACGGCGGTTTTACAGCCGTGTGTGTAAGCGCTAGATTTCTGTAAGCGGCGACGGTAAATTCTCCGCAGCGATAAAATAAAAGTGATCACTACTAGGTCTCCCGCCTCGCCCTATTGGCACAAGATATTGTACGATATCTCTGCGACGTTGTCCGGTATTCTGAATACCGTACAATATCGTGAAGATATCGTAACAATATTGTACAGCGTCTTGTGCTATTAGGGCGGTGCTCGATGTATTGCGGCGGTTGTCATTCAATAGTCCCAGGCAGGACAGGGGTAACTTTTAATGTGGTTGTGGTTATAGAACCAAATTTAATTCCATGTATGTGGAACGTTAACATATTGCGATTTGTATAAAAGTAATTCAAGTCTGCTAAAGTGAAATGCTTATAAAAATTTAAATTATTTATTTTATTTCCTCTAAACCTTTAAACAAGGGAAACAGTTTAATAACAATATTACATTTTTATTTTCCAAATTTTCTTAATAACATTATTTCATTCTTGAATTCATTCCTCTGATAAATCCATCTATTTATTTCATTTGTTTTTTACTGCTGAATAATTTCTTTTAATTTATGATTTTTATAATGGCTCCATCATCAGATGTGGAATAGAAGGTGTGAAATTCAGCAAAGATTTATTTAGTAGACGCCAACTTCCAGGTAATATAACTCGCTTCAATGCCATAGTATGCTAACTCAAAAAACCACAAAAATTATGTCAAACGTTGTCATTTAAATATAAATTGATTTTTAAACATTGATCATAAAATCCAAGTTGAAAACGATTGAAACAAACTTAAAAATTAAATCGTCATAGTTTAAGTGAAAATGTTTCAATATACAGTGGTACCTCCCTTAACGGACACTCCCGAATAGCGGACACCTCTAATTAACGGACATTTTTACGAGTCCCAGTCCTTCTATATAGGACAATCCATGTTATTCCCTCTGGATAGCGGACAGGTATTTTTGAAAAACTTTCAATTATTTTGGCAAACATTTCAAAATTATTCTAACAAGCAAGATAAAAATATATGTTTCATATATCAAACAGAAGTGAAAAAACTTTTTATAAAAAGTTTGTCCTCCCCAATAGCGGACACCTCCTAAAAACGGACAAAACTTTTGGTCCCGTGACTGTCCGCTTTTCGGAGGTACCACTGTATCACCTTAAAGGCATTTGTATGAATTCCAAAACATTTAATTTCCTCAAGGTTACCTTAACCCTTTGCACTCCGAAAGACAATAAGTTGTATAATTACACACGTGTGAGTGTAAGTATTGATTTAGCTCTTTAGGTAGCTGAAAAATATTGCTATTAAGTTGTTTCAATTCGTAAAAATTAATCCGTGTGTTTTTTCTATTATATGGTTTTATAATAACCGCTATTCAACAAGAATGTGTAAACGATACATCATTCAGAATATCGAATGTGATTCGACATACACAATGTATATTTATCAAAAGACTTAATTGCAGAAGCCATTTTTATTTTCCACGGACATCTACAGCATTTCACATCATTAATAAAGAGAGATGAAGATAAGACATCACTCCAGAAAGTAAAGAGATACGTTCATTGAGAACCTCATTTTCCGATATATTGATATCAGTTTTCTACAACCAGACACGGTGCTTTGCCTATACTTCGCATGTCTTAGTATGTCTTTATAGGACACAGCAACAAAAATGAAGACAACCAAAAGCTATGTCCGAAGAAGGCCTATTGTCTGTGTCTTTATTCGTTTATGCAGAATGCATAAACGAAGCGGTGATGCAGTAGAAATAGAAGAAAATCATTTCTTCCGTAAGGAAATATGGTCGAGGGAATACCTGGGTGGATACTAGCAGGGACATTTTTTTCTTGCCAAAGAAGCAGAAATAATTTTTTGGGGATGGTCCTCGTTCGAAATCTTATTTTCTTTCCGTTCTGGGCATTTTCTAGCAATAGACAACTCTATTGCTATTAAGTCTATTTCTAGCAATACTCTTATTTTCTATTTAGCGTTAGATGATATATCGTTCAAAGTAATTTTATTGAGCTCCTGCAGTACATATTCAAGCGAGGACTAATTAGATTTCGAAGAGATATATCTTTTGTTTTTCAACTGTCAAATTGAAAATGTTTCCCATCCCTTACCGAATTTCGAAAATATTATAGTATTAATGAAATTAGAACAATTATATTAAGGTATTTCCGTGCTTAATTCTGAAAACTTCACTTCACTTCACTTCACTTCAGAACTTATGAAGCGTTCATTTCTTTA
>BGPR01015271.1:9353-34997 GCA_013235015.1 Araneus ventricosus
TTTTTTTTTTTTTTTTTGACGATTAAGTGAAATCATCCAAAGCTTAGTCTCGAGTTTTTGAAACGAACAGTACAACCAAATCTCAAGGCCGAATTTTTTTTCTAAAAGAATTTTCCGAATTTTTTATTGATCTGAAGAAAAAAAACTGTGAGGCAAAAATTATTTTCATTTATCACGCACAAAAACAACACGGAGTGAAAATTATTTTCCTTTATCACGCATAAAAACAACACAGATTGAACATTATTTTCACTATTACACAATATTTAATATATTTCACTATTTAATTATTATGTAGTGAATATATTACTATTGCAGTTTATTTCTATAGTAATACGCTGTATTACTATTATAGTCAATTACGATTTATTTCATATATTTCATTTATTTGCCATATTTCACTATTATTTATCTACACGGAGTGAACATTATTTTCACTATTATATACTATTTAATATATTTCACTATTTAATTATTATATAGTGAATATATTACTATCATAGTTTAATACTGTAGTGATATACTATATTACTATTATAGTTTATTACTATAGTAATATACTATATTACTATTATAGTATATTACGATTTATTTCATATATTTCATTTATTTGACATATTTCACTATTATTTATCTACACGGAGTGAACATTATTTTTATTATTGTGTGTATAAATAACACGGCGTGAACATTATTTTCACATTTCAAATTTTTCCGAATTTGCGGCCGAATTTTTCGAATCTTTTTTTTTCGCGAATAAAATATTACCTCATTTCGTGGTTCGTATACGAATTCTGTGACTAAAAATTAAAAAAAAATGCCTAGAAGAAAAATATAAAATGTTGCTTCATTCGTAACTTTTGATACGCTTCAGAGTATAAAAGGTTTCATTTAAATAATACAGAGAATAGCTTTATAGAGAAAGCAGCCTTGGGGCATAAATAACAACGCGGGGTAGCAGATATGACAGCTGAGGGAGCAGTTATAAAAAATGGCAAAAAAGTGAGAAAGAGAAGAGAAAGTTTTAAACGAAACCACTCTCTCGAATCGTTTAAAACAAAACGAAAAATAAAGAAACTCAGAAGAGTTGAAATGGAAGCTGAATAAATTCCATCATCAAGCCTCTTGTTTCGCTCAATTTAGCCCCTTTTTTCAGTTCTTCGTTCTGTTCTGAAAAATTAAATATTATCTCGAGTTTGTGATGAAATTGACATCGGGGTAAGCAGTCCAATTATTGAAATATTCATCGCCCGAAGACCTGTTTTTTTCCTGATTGGTTTTCAAGGCGCGAAAAAGATAAAAATAGGAAATCTCTCACTGGAATTTTTGTCTTCTGCATGTTTTAACATTCAAATAGTTTAATTGGTGTTTTCTTCTCTTCCTCTAGGGAATCCCATTCTCAGTGAGTAGAATTGGAGAGTGGCAATCATTGAACCGAGTGCGTCATTGAAGGTTCTCTCTGAAGCAATGTTCATGAATCACTTGCAGCGAAATGGTTTTTAAATAACCCTTTGATGCTTAGTATCTCTATTTATTGGCCCTTCAAAAAATTCTTTCTCCTTCGTCTCTCTTCTTCATCAAAATTTTATTTATTTATCCTAAGCACACTGGAATTAATTTTTCAACACATATTTTACAAAAAAATATTTTTTCAACATGATTTTTGCATGAATCTGTTATTTCCGTGTAAATACCAAGTATTAGATTTCTTTCTCCTTGCTTCACATGTTATGTACAGAATGAAACGGTTGATGCCATCAGGCCAGGCCATAATAAGACATACGAATGAAGCCTGAAATAGTGTAGTATAACAATAGGAGAAAGTATTAAATTTTTACTCCTAGCTTCACATGTTATATACAAAATGCAACGGCTGATGCCATCAAGCCAGACCATAACAAGATAGACGAATCAATCCTGAAATAGAGTAGTATAACAATAGGAGAGAGTATTAAATTTCTTTCTCCTAGCTTCACATGTTATGTACAGAATGAAACGGCTGATGCCATCAGGCCAAGCCATAATAATACATACGAATCATTCCTGAAATAGTGTAATATAACAATAGGAGAAAGCATTAAATTTTTTTCTCCAAGCTTCACATGTTATGTACGGAATGAAACGGCTGATGCCATCAGGCCAAGCCATAATAAGACATACGAATCAATCCTGAAATAGTGTAGTAAAACAATAGGAGAAGTATTAAATTTCTTTCTCCTGGTTTCACATCAGTGGTGTAAGTCGCAAAAGATGCAATGTCGGGAGAATGTTAATCGCCAATCGATTGTGATCAATTTTATTATGTTTCTTTTGTGTTTCTTACATAAAGAAACATAAACAACGGCTTTAATCCAACTATTATTAACTTTTGCGAAGATTTTAACAGTTCCCTCCTACTCCTTCCAATAGAGAAGAATTTGCAAGAAAAGAGAGAGAAATTGAGAGAATCGAGCTGCTAGTTCGAAACATCGTAGCGCGATAATATTTCAGGCTTGATTCGTCTGTTTCGTTATCGTCTGGCTTGACGGCATCAGCCGTTGCATTCCGTACAAAATGATTTTTACATCACACAATTTCAGAAAGAATACGAGACTAAAAAGATCATCATGTTAACAAAACATCAAATGTGTCGAAATAAGATTGAAATGAAACTAGAATTACTTTATTTATTAACTTAGCTATTTTTACTCAGCTGCAGATACAGTGGACGTCCCTTGTAGTGATCACTTTGGACCAAAGCTAAAGTGATGACTTCATCCCAAAACACCCGGAATGCCTTAAAAATAATACAAATCTCTAGGTACACAAAGATAACACAAGGAACAGCTTTCCTACTTCTACTAATTGGCAGTCATATTTATTTGAGTATCTTGTGGCAACAGCGTATTCCTGCATACGCAGTCAACCTTCTTGCTCATGCGTAGTAGAAGAATTGAGTCCTATAAAGGCTCGGACATTATCTGTCGTCTCTCTCTTCTAGCACTGTTATCAGTTATGTTCTGTTGTCAATATCTTAATTTAAATATCATTTACTTTACCTATACTTTTATCTTGTTACGTTATTAAAGTTGTTATTGTTACCATGAGTTAACTTCTTTAGCGTTTTATAATATATCCTCACTCCTGCACGAGCCAGTTTGTACATGCATTCCTGTATGCGGTGTTCGTGTCTCACAAGTTACCTTGAATAAATAGATGCAGTAGCTAGTGATGATAACTATGTTAGTTTACGACCACCGCATCAAATTCCAAGGAGAAACCTTTAAGCGTAACCTCCTAAAACCTCTTGATTTCTTCTTATTTTTTCGATTGTCGGAATGCTTTGGGTCACATGAGATTCTCTCCCTCTCTTTTCTTCCCTCTGAAAATATTATGATCCTCCAAAAATTTTTTTTTTTTTACTGTGATTTTCTTTTACTGTTTCATTTCCATCTTCTTTTTTCCTCTCTTCGCTGTCATCTGATTATCTAGTTTTGTCATTTTTGTCCCAAAGATGTTTGCTGTTTAAACTCAAGCGTGTAGAGGAACGAGACTCATGTTTATGTGGAATGCCGCTGTTGAAGAATTAATTCAATTTCAGGAACCATTTTTATTAGGTGGCTAAGTTCCACGACACACTACATTAAAAGATGCAAGACAGAGAACAACAACACAACACAAGTACACAGTAAAGAAGAAGAGAGAGAGGCATCATGGGAAAAACCTGGATGGCTATAGTAGCGCCACCTACCATAACCAGCGGGAGTGTTCTCCCCTAAACTTTCTCGTATACTTCCCCCAAAAGGTGCCGTTTCTCCTTCCCCCGCGTGGCTAAAAAAACTCGAACCTACTATTATCCAGAATCTAATGACTATCAGAAGGTTTTTCATTATAGTGATTGAAAAATATCTAGGTAAAGAATTCAAAGAGATGCGTACCGATTAAAACGCATCTATCGCACACTGCTAGGTTTAACTCTTGCCGTCTCAAGGACAAACTGACGTAATTCGCTGCTTTCGGGAGCACAGACGATTGCTTCCGTACGCATGCGCGTGTAGATAGCGGATTGGTTTCAATGGTAAATTATACAGGCCGACAGACAGTTAACCCTTTGACGAGTTTGGCCCGAAATTTTAAACGGACCTACATTCATGACGATAAAACTGTGTATCAAATTTTATCCATCTAGCTATTCCAGTTTTTGAGTTATAGTGTTCGCATGATTTCGGACATACAGACAGACGTCCCGTTGACGGATTTTGTCCAAAATTTGGTAGAAACCTACAAATTATGTTTAAAGACCACATACCAAATTTCATCCACGTAGCTCTAATAGTTTTCGAGTTATCGTGTTCATAGACACACAGACATAATTCAGAAATTGTGTTTTTCGGACTCAGGGAGATCTAAAACGTGGAGATTCGTCAAAATCTCGAGTTCGAATTTTTTGACGATTACAATACTTTCTCTTTGTATACTTCGTATACGAGAAGGTAAAAAGTAGAAGGTAGTGAATTGTAACCGCTACAAGCGCATATTAATTGTATTTATAGATAGTAGAACGCATATAAATTGTATTAAGGGACTTTTTTGCTCTGTTTTATATGAAGTCAGGTTTATTTTATTTTAGTTCTATCTATATCTCGGACCAAAGGTTAAAATTCTTTTGTAAATATTTATACAAAGTTTTGTTAAAGATATTGTTTTCATAATTTCAACGCTAAGGATAAAATTGGTGGATTGAAATTTTTTAGTTTTGCTGATTCTCCGTAGTAGCAAGCGACACACGTTAACAACGGGAAAAGTGACGTCTCCCAACCCAACCGGGGATACCAGAATAGACCCGTAAATCAGTATCACATAAATAAGCAAAGCTCAGGATCAGCAAGATTTTTAGCAGTATAGAACTACATATGGACGAGTTTCCTGGTTTGTTTACTTACATTAAAAACCTTGACTTTATCTGCTTGGATGTTGGACTTCCGCTTTGAAGCTTTTGTTTACATTTAAGTGCCGGGACTACGTAATTCCGGTGTAATTACGTAGTCCCGGCACTTAAGTGTAAACAAACGAAGCAGAAAACTCGTCCATACATCAACGGATGAAATATATCGCTTTGGAAAGTAAATGAATTTTCTATTTTAACTGATTCCCGCTCGAAGCAAACATTTTTAATTTCTCGTATACGAAGTATAGAAAGAGAAAATATTGTAATCGTCAAACAATTCGAACTCAAGATTTTGACGAATCTCCACGTTTTAGACCTCCCTGAGTCCCAAAAACACAATTTGGGAATTATGTCTGCGTGTCTATATGTCTGTGTGTCTGTATGTCTGTGTGTCTGTGAACACGATAACTCAAATCTATTAGAGATACAGGGAAGAAATTTGGTATGTGATATTTACACATAATTTGTAGGTTTCCATCAAATTTTGGATAAAATCGGTCTACGGGAAGTCTGTCTGTCCGAGTTCATGTGAACACTATAACTCAAAAACTGGAATAGCTAGATGGATAAAATTTGGTACACAGTTTTATCATAATGAATATAGGTCCGTATAAAATTTTGAGCCAAATCCGTCAACAGGTTTACTGTCTGTCGGTCTTCATAATTTGCTTTTGTAGAGAATCTGTTATCTCCACACACATGCCTACTGGAATCAATCTTCTGTGCACGCGAAAGGGACGGAACGGAATTTCATTACGGAGTAGCGAATTACGTCAGTTTGTCCTTGAGCCGTAAAGAGCGGAAAATCGGTACGCATCTCTTTGAATTTCATTCTTTACCTAGATATTTTTCAATCAATATAATGAAAAACCTTCTGATAGTCATTGGATACATGGGAAATAGTAGGTTCGAATTTTTTTAGCCACGCGGGGGAAGGGGAAACGGCACCTTTTTGGGGAAGTATATGAGAAAGTTTAGGGGAGAACACTCCCTCTGGTTCTTTTTTATACACTTTGTTTTATCTATATTTGTATCACGTTCGTAAAGAGGAAATTTTTAATCGAATTTTCATTTACTTCCTGATGTTCTACAATTTCGAAATTTTGCACAGTTAGTACGTTCTATCACAAAATTTCATGTACACAAACATGGCAGAAGTCGAGTAAGATGAAAGTGCGGAAAAAGTAAGGGCGTAGATACGTGAAATTTGGTATGTGCTTTTGTCACGAACCTTATAGATTTTAATGAGTTTTTTGCCAAATACGTACTTGGTACATTCATCCAAAATACATATTTGGTTTTTATCTCGGCACTTAATTAAAATACCGACACGGCGATGGTACCACTGCATTTAGCAGCCCATTTTACATCTAGAAACACTGAAAGGAAATTCTGTCAGACCATAATATTTTCTCTATCATTCATGAAAAACGGCAAAACCGCGCTTTCGCAACTAAGCGCAAAGAGCTAAAAACGCGAATATCTCTACACTCAAGTTAAAATTGAGTTAACCATTGTTACACCATTGAGTTAAAATCCCGAGTCGCCAATGTTTTTTTCAATTCCTACTATTAGTTCACACTCTCCCAATATATATACATATATATATATATATATCTTGTTGAAATTTTCAATCGTTAATTATTCAATTCCTACTATTAGTTCACACTCTCCCTATATATATATATCTTCTTCAAATTTTCAATCGATAATAAAATTCTTTTTATTCGTCTACTCAAGTTCAAATAGATTTTTTTTATACTTGTAGTGGATGACACTTGATGTTAATACAGTTTTTTTCAAATATTAAGTCATTAATTAAATTGAATTAATTAATTTTATTTATTAGAGCCTTTTGTCGCCAAAGTCGCCAACTTTGCCGCCAAGTCTTCAAAATGGTCGCCAAATTTATCGACAAGTCGCCAAGTTTAGCATCTCAGGGAAGCGACTCTATAGCTTCGTAACAATATTTAACATGATAATGTTTTTAAGCTGACATACCATCTATAAATTACGTGATGCGGAAATCACACACTGAAAAAAACGGAAAGATACTAGTATTAGAAAGAGTTGCTATGGAATATTGTGATTCTATATCTTTCTATTTTGCCACTTAATATTGTGATTCTGTCATAGGTATATACATATTTATATTAATTGCAATTATTTAATAAAAAGTAACTAAAATAAAATTTTTCTTTGTTGACCAAAGTAGGAATTGACTTTTAAATTTTTTTTTATATTACTTGTTTTAAAGATGCTGACCATACCTGTTTTCGATTTGACCGGCCCATATCACGTGGTTCTGAAATCAAGCCAAGGGTTCTCGACGACACATGCGATCTAAAAAGAGACACGATATCGCTGGAGTTTCATTAAATTCATTCATTCGAAAGCCGTGGTCAGAAGCCACTCAATCGAATCCTGCTAGTACGGAGGAGAAATCCTCGAAATTGAATAAGCTAGAAATGTGGGATTAACTCCTAAACAGTGTAGGTTTCTGTACCGTCCAATTAGATGACCCCCTTCTGTTTTGGGAATGTGTTGTCGTATTTATTCAACTGAGAGCCCGTAGAACAATTGATTTGTTTATGGATTACCGGTCTTCTTCGAGAAACGTGAAAGCAAAATCGAATACGGTGGCTTAAGGTATCCGAACACGTTGAAAAGTCGATTTTCGGTCAAAATTCCCATTTTTTAATTTTTTATGTTTTGGATAGTTCATTCATTTACCTTTCTAAAACATATTTACTTTTGTCGGTACGTTAATTAGAAGATGAGATATTAATTGTTTTATAACAAACCGAAAACCAGAAGTGGGCGATTAATTAACCGGAAGTTGTCATTTAAAGGGACAGAAACCTGTCCAAAATTCTTTTAAACTGCATTTTTTCAAGTTAATATTATGTTAGTATATTTTTAGGAATTTTTTAAAAGTTAAGACACTTAATTTAAGCGCGTGGCAAAACTAAAATTTGATTTTTCTCAAAACTAGATTTTATGCATAATTTTCACACTTCAAACATGATAATGAATGTTCAATAATTAATTGTTCAAACATGATTGTTCTGAAATTTTGTGAACACTTTCTTCAAATGTGTCTCTAGTGAATGTACTAGAATAATGTATATTGTAACAATATTTTTTTTAATTATGGCCTTTTATTTGAAAAATGACGTAAAAAATTTGCTGAAAATCTTATAATGATTGTTCGATTAGCTCTAAAATTTTTATTTATCCAAATAATGTTAAGATTCTATTACAAGCACTAGTCCATAGTATGTATTTTATTTTAGTAATAGTTTTATTTGAATTATTACAAAAGTTTGACCTCTAGCATGTTTGAAGTTTTGGGGAATTTCCTCTAAAAAGCGGCAGAAATTCAAGATTTTTATAAATTTATAATGATTTATACTCAAAAATCATACTCTAATAATAATCTTTATGAAATTCGAATCTAAAAAACATATTTTGGTGTTTCTGTTTCACAATTTTTATAAAAAGTGCTCCGAACGTGTTCGGATACCTTAATTCGTCTTTTTCTTTTAGGAAACACGGAAATTGCGCATAACTTCATCAAGTGATGCATGGCCAACTATCTAAGGCGAGTGTTTCCAAATTTAACTTTATACTTTTGAAAATTTGGAGGATAAAGACCAAATTGGACAACTAAAGTTAGATGGAGGAAGCGCTAAAATAACTGAAAAGAAAGTCGTTTCCATTCGCAAATTTGCTATATTCTAAATTAACTTCGTCTGACTTGAATTCGAACGATATACTTTACACGTTCGAATAATATGGTGATGAACATTTCGACAAAATAAGCTTGAAAGAAAAAAGAATTTTTGGGCTTAAAATTCAAAGCAAGTTAATGAAAATGTAAACTGAGAGAACAGAAACGGAAAAAAAGGGACGAAATGTCTAAAGTGCAGAAAAAAATACCATTTTATTTAAAATTGTTTTTTTTTTCTGGATCATGAAAATAAAATAAAGTGAAAAGTCGAAATGAAAATGGAATAAATTCCATCATCCAAAGGCTGCTTGTTTCGCTCGATTTAACACCGTTTTTTTTTTTTTTTGTTTTGCTCTGATAAATGGAAGAACGGAAGAAATATGATCCCGGGTTAGTGACGTAAATGACATCGGGGTTAAGCAGGCTGATTATCTTTTGAAATATTCATAGACTGGAGGCAGCTTTTCTTCCGATTTGATACTGCAGTGGAAAAAAAACAGAAATGACAGAATTAACTTTTTGGAAATTTTTCCTAGCAAATTGTTCTCTTGGAATATATTGATTACGTCTCATTTTGTATTCCGGAAAAAAGCAAGATATTAATGAACAGGGCATACATGTGACGAGCGACAACCACTTCACCCGTGGTTGTCGCTTCAGATTCCCTCAAAATCATTATTTATTAATCCTACACTGTAAAATGATTTTCTAATTAAAGAAATAAAATGACATCCGTGCGAGGTTCTAAAATATATGAAGGATGCCAAGAAATGAGTATAATCTATACAACAGAAAATATTGAAATCAAAGGCAGTTTATCAGAATTGCAAACGAGTATTGTTCAAAATTTTCATGCAAAAAGTAAGAAAACATAATTATTTTCGGAATAAACAGTGTTAATTTTTCAACATAGTCTACTTTGCTTTTATTGATTTATTAGTCTTTTTGAATTTTATATACTTAATCCCAACGATGGTCAATTATTTATTATTACTATTTTTATTCTGTCTGTGTCGCTAGATTTGCAAAAAAAAGTTGGAAGTGTTTCGCTCGATGAAAATTTATTTAATGCCATCACTTTAATGTCTAAATTTTCATCATGTTGGGGAAGAGATAGTAATCCGAAGGAGACAAATCTGGTGATTAGGGGTATGATGACGAACCTGGTGACGTAAATCATGTAGTTTTGTGCTTACAGCTGCAGAAATGTGTGCTGGCGCATTATTGTGGTGAAAAAGAATCTTGTTCTTGTTAAATGAGGTCGGTTTACCTTTATCTGTTTATTTAAACGGTCTAGAAAAGATGCATATTGCTGTCTTTTAAATGTTTTGTTTCTTTTCTAAAAGTTTATAAGCAAGAGCATTCCAGAAAATTGTGGCCATAGCCTATTCAGCTGAACGGTTTTGAGGGAGAGAAGCCTTGCATTGTTTTTATTGCTCCTTTGTCTTAGGCTGATAGTGATGAATGCAAGTTCCATTCACTGTTATGAAACGACAACTGATTCCTCTAGATTTCATTAAAAATACTACGGACTTTTCTAGCAACTCCTCTTTGATAAAGAGTGTGGAACCGCGGCACTTACCTTCCGGAGAATGTTTTCATGTGCAAATGTCCTTGCAAGATATTATTTAAATGGTCATTTATGATGGCCATAGTTTAGCCATTTCACACAAACTCACTCTTCTGTCATCAATCACTATACCAGGGAGTTTTTTAATGATTTCTTGAGTGGCAACCTCAATGAGGAGTCCAGGGCATTTATCGTATTATATGCTCATTTGGCCACATGATTCCTTGAATGGCAACCTCAACAAGGAGTCCAGGGCATTTATCGTATTATGTGCTGATATGGCCACATGATTTCTTGAATGGCAACCTCAACGAGGAGTCCAGGACATTTATCGTATTATGTTTTCATATGGCCACATGATTTCTTGAGTGGCAACCTCAGCAAGGAGTCCAGGGCATTTATCGTATTATGTGCTCATATGACCACATGATTTCTTGAGTGGCAACCTCAACAAGGAGTACAGGGCATTAATATTATTATGTGTTCATATGGCCATTTCAGTCGTTATCAAACAACTTATAGCTGTTATGTATCAACGAACTGTTCTAATAGGAAGTCACAAAGTTTTAAAGAAGAACTTTCGTTGTCAAAGCGAAATTCGATATCTTTATCTTTGCGCGAAAGTATTTGCCGTTTTGCGAAATCAGCCACGCTAAGCTTCTTTTCTTGCTGAAATGAATTTGCAAACGATAAATGAGAACGAAGAGTGCTCATGCCTGCCAGATATCGATGAAGTTAATCGGGAAAAAAATTAGCGAGATAAAAATAAGATGAAAATTCAGAGAAGTCGAAATGAAAACGAAATCAGTTCCATCATGACATGGCCACTTGTTTCGCTCGACTTAGTCATTTTTTCCCTTTATTTCAATTCTCATTTTCCTCTGATAAATTTAAAATATTACCTCGAGTTGTGATGAGAATGGCATCGGGTTAAGCAGTTTGATTTTGGGGATTTTCGTACCTTCGAGGCATATATTTTTTTTCTGATTCTATTTTGATTGGAAAGATGGAAGAAGAAAGAAAACTTAGGATTCGCCGTCACGCGGAAGTTTCTTTCGGAAATTATTTTTTTATCTGTTGGTAGACTGATTGCTTCTCATTTTCCATTTTGTGAAGAAGAATATTCGGAATGAACTTCCGAATGAATGAGTGGAATTTTGAAGAGAGACAGCAACTGAAACTAGGTCATCGTTTAAGATTAACTTTAAAGGATTTCTTTATGAATCATTTACAAGAAAATTATTGTGTACTTTAAAAAATTTACATTTCTGTGCCCTTTTAAACTCTATAGCATATTCGTAATAATTTTCCGAATAAATAAAAGAGAAAATTAGAAGGATCAGAAGTATTGAACCGGAAGGCAACGCGTGAAATTTGATTTCAAATATTTTTTAAGAGTCATTTACAATGAATTATTGTCTTCTTTAAAAAGTAATTTACATCCATGTTATCTCTTAACCACTTAAGGAGATAACCCGAGTTAACTCGTGCTAAATACCGTAGGTTTCAAAATAAATCGGTCCTTAAGCGATTAAACTCTGTAAATAGCTTGAGCTAGGATTCAGTTTTTAAAACAGAGAGCGCTTGATTCTAATATGTGACAATCCGACAGCTACTATACACGACCAGTTCTGGGAATGGTATTTTTAGAGGGCAAAAGGATTGTCCTTTATTAATCTAAAATTCTCATAATCCATGCCAGACACTTAATTAAAATTTTAATATTGAGTAATTTACTGATTTTTAACAGCAACAGCAACAAATTACCTTGGTGTGCCAAAAAATAAATATATTATCTTAAATAAATATTACGTAAGCAATAACGGACATGTATCTAAGTTTTATAAACCAAATTGAAATATTAATTATCAGCTCCCTGTGAAATCACGGTAACAGATGGTTAGGTAAAAAAAAGCATCATGTGGAGTTTTCCAGTTATCGTACTCACAAGCATAAGGACAGACAGTCAGACTTACAGCGAGCAGATTTCATCAAAAATTTGATGGAATCTAGAATCTACACTATGTATGGCATGCATGTATGGTATGTATGATATGTATGTATNNCATGCATGTATGGTATGTATGATATGTATGTATGGCATGCATGTATGATATGTATGTATGGCATGCATGTATGATATGTAAGTATGGCATGTATGTATGGTTTGTATGATATGTATATATGGTATGCATGTATGGTATGTATGGCATGTCTGGCATGTATGTATGACATGTGTGTCTGGCATGTATAGCATGTATGTCTGGCATGTATAGCATGTATGTCTGGCATGTGTGTATGGCATGTATGTATGGAATGTATGTCTGGCATGTATGGCAGGTATGTATGGCATGCATGTATGGCATGTATGTAGGGTATGTATACAGCGAGCAGATTTTATCGAAAACGTGATGTAATTAGGAATTTTTTATTTAAAAACCACATTCCGAATTTCATTTGTCTAGTTCGAACGTTTTTTGAATTAAAATGTTCACTGACAGGCATAATCGACCGCTTTTTGACGCAGGGTTGTCTAAAATATGGATGCTAATCCAAATCTCAAGGTTATTTTTAGACGATGTCATTACTTTGTATTTCGATACGATAAGTTGAAAATAAATCATTTTCAATTCGAATTTAAGCAGACGTACAATTTTCATCCTGAACCTTAATAGCGTAGAAATATATTCTGTAAACATCCAACATTTTCAGAATGTTTTTCTTTCTGTGGAATATTTAGGAGCTATAAGATGTAAACTTAATTTATAACTTTTCACATGTTGTGAATGGAAAATCTTTTATGTAAATAATATGGAGACAATAATTAGAGTTGATGTAGCCTTAACGTCTAAACAAAAAAGCTCGATAATAAAAGAAAAGAATGAAAATATAAAAAAGTTGTTAAAATGAAATAAAAATTTTAATTTGTAAAGTTTTAACCGAAAGACTTAAAGTTGAAATAATAACGCGTAAATTTTCATCATCAAATGGATACTTGTTTCGCCTGTTTTTTTTTTATTATAATTTTTTCCTTTTTTTCTTTCTCCAGTTTCATTTTGTTGAGGTAGAAGAAAGAAAGGAATTAATTTTATTTCGAGTTTGTGATGAAAATGAAGTGTGTGTTTGGGGGGTGGGGGTTAGGTATGTTGATTTTCTTTTGGAAACAACCGTCTCCTTTATCTTCTCCATATTTTTTTCTGATTTCGTAGCAATGTGGGAAGAAAAAAAATCTAGAATTTAATCACTGGATTATTTTTAAGAAGATAATTTATTCTTTTTTCATTTCTTCAAAAATCGATCGTTTCTCATTTTCTATTTATAGGACAATCTTAATGACTTTCAACAAGAGGAAAAGCAAAGATTTTAGGAACGATAAACATCGAATCGATGTCAATAGAGAATTTCGCTGAAGCACTAATTTTAAATAATGATATTTCTTTGAAAGAATTACATTATTGGAGAAATTAAATGAAAGATGTGAAAATGTTTAATTCGAAAGAATATTGAAGCAAAATTATTTGAAAAAAGGAAATAATGTCAGAGAAGAAAGAATCTACACTGACATCGAAAAAAGGAAAGACAGAGAATTTTATGTACAGTTCTACGGGGTTCTACTGGAATTCAAAATTTCGGATAATCAGAACATCTTTTTTAAATTTTCTGAAAACCTTTTTACTGAAAAATGAAGAAAAAATAACAATTACGAATCGAAAAAAAGTTAATGTTTATTTCTAACTTAAAAGAAGCATTCGAATTGGTATTTAATACATTCACTACCACTGAAGAATTGTCCAGAACCTATTATATAATTAGATGACCCCTTCTCAACTGTCGATAAGAGGAAGTTACAGTGGACGAGTCTGACTCGTCATCTGAATTTAAAAAGAATTATTGGCGCAAGTGGTCCTGCCAAATTATAATATCCGTGGGCGTCCCACAATTAGCGATGCGCCACATCGTTTGCAAGCGAAAAATTGGGCACATTTTCCGGAGAATATTCTGGCAGCAGAATTAAAGAAACACCCTACAAAACGGTGTCGAGTATGTTATAAACATAAAATAAGAAAAGAAACCACTTGGAAATGCCAGATACCTTTGCATTTACCTGCATATTTTGAAAAATACCACATGGTTCAAAATTATTTGACTTTAAGTTGGTTCTTGTTCTATACAAATATTTATATTTTGTTTCATTTATATATTTATTTATATTTTGTAACTAAAATGCTGTTTCAAAAATATATTTATATCACCAATATAAGTATATTCCAAATAAAATGTGTTACTTTTACATATTAATCCATATAGCGACAAATTAAATCCGTCCCATGGGCATAAAAATCTTCAAATAATTCAGTACTCAAAGGGTTAATAGAAGCAAACTACAATATCTTCTTTCCACATCCAACTTGTTTGTCACTGTATAGTGCTAATCGTCGCGTGCTCTTTTCATACGCCTTCACTGAGTTCCAAGACTCAATACTCTACTGCATTTGGTATATCAAGAATATTTCACCGAATTTCCCGGATAATTCGAATTCCCTAGAATCCGAACAGAGGTCAGCTCCAATTAGTTCGGGTTCCCGGGGTTCTACTGTTTATCTTATTCTGTAAGACTTTTACAATTTTAAAATTTAAGATTGGAAGACAATTTGAAAATTTGTGGAAACTTCTTTTATTTTTATAGTATTTATAATTAAGATAGGGCAGGATTACTGAGTAAACGGGGAATCTGTGCACCTCCTAAGTATAGTTCCGGGGCGTCCAATAAGAATACAGAAGAACCCCGGTAATCAGAACTAATTGGGATTGACCTTTGTTCGGATTATCCGGGAAATTCGGCAAAATACTCTTGATATGCCAAATGCAGTAGCATGCAAAAATCAACGAGTAAAATAAAACAAATTTCAAAACGAAATTTGCACTTTAAACTAGACCAAAAAAAATAAGAAGAACACAATAAAATTTAAAGAACAAAAATATACGAAAAAATAGAAAAATCAGTTTAAAAAATTAAGACAAAGTTTAAGAAGCGCGAAATGCAGCAGCAAACAAAAACAGAGAACAATGGAATTCAAGATCATACAGAATAAGCCAAAAATAAATAAAGAAAGAAATATATGTATATATAGAAAGGTAGAAATATATCATATGATTATCTGCTTTTGTGTACTATCTCTCATTGGTCTTGTCTTTTTGAGGGAATTCGGACTATGAGAAGCTTTGTTTAGCGTAATGCTAGAATGCTTCTTGCAGAAAATTTCCCAAATATTTTTTGATTTCATTTCGAATGGTTCTTAGCCCTTGAAAAAGTGGACTAAAATGAATTCCTTGTTTTGTTTTTGTTTTTAGTTATATTCGATTCACTCTGGGATAATTTTTATTTCTTTCTTTATTTATTTTTGGCTTTCTCTGTATGATCTTTAATTCCAAATGCAGTAGAGTATGGACTGTGGGTGCTCCGTGAAGGTGTACGGAAAGAGTACGCACCGATTCGCACTGTGCAGTGGCAAACAAATGGAGGGTGAAAAGAAGATATCAGAGTTTGTTTCTACTGTTTAAGGTACTGTTTTTATTCTTAAAGACCAATTCGAATACTTCTTTTAGGTCAGAAATAAATAATCGCTTTTCGTAATTGTTATTTTTCCTCCATTTTTCTGTAAAAAGTTCAGAAAATTGAAAAAGGGTGTTCGGATTATCCAAAATTTCGGATTCCCAGGGTTCTACTGTATCTGTAAATCTCTCTTTCCTGCGATAATATTAACATGACAAGGCAACGGTTCGTAACACATTATATTAACACATAGGTGTTCTAGAAATAACTCACTAACTCTGGACACTTGTTTTCATTACAGTGCTCAAAGTTTTGAACCTAATTTAGAGATGTTCTAGTCATAACTCACTAACTCTGGACACTTGTCTTTATTACAGTGCTCAAAGTATTGAACTTAATTTAGAGATGTTCTAGTCATAACTCACTAACTCTGGACACTTGTTTTTATTACAGTGCTGACAGTATTTAACAATTTAATTTTTACATGCCCTGTAATAAGTTATTTTAACCCTGCTGTTCTGTTAGGGTCTATTTGACCCGAAACGTTTTTCAACTGCTTAAGAAAAACGACACTACAGTGATTAAGTGTCTGAATTCTCTGAAAAGAATTTTCTCTTATTTATATATATTTTTGTCTATATTTTGAAATTGTATTAATGTATCGTTCGGATCAATATGACCCGATTCTGTTTTCCCTTAAATGTTCGTAAAAATTTGCACAATATACTATTAATTAAACAGAAAATAAGATAAATAAATTCCTAAAAAGTCATTTAGTGTGTTTTGTATGAGCAGACAATTTCAGGCAAGGTCAGACAGTGCGATAATTAGGTCACGTGATATCTTCAGTAAGGTTATAGGGTGCAGTATCCAATAATTTCGCATGTTGTGAGTTATATGAGAACACAACATACATACAGAGATATCGATAACTCTTGGCACTGTAATTTAATGGGAAAAAACCCAAATATTAGCGATTCACAGATGTTTTAATGACACTAAAATAGATCAGTCTATGGAAACAACCGATCGCGAAGTGGAAGACGTTCCTGGAGATGAAAGTCATGGTGAGGAACGTGAAACATCAGATTATGATGAAAATATTGTCACTCAAACTGTTCATAATGTGCAGCATATTCAGTGCAATTATCAAAATATAAACTAGTCATTGGATCCGCCTCCACGTTCTTGCTACCTGAATTCTGGCAATTTTATAAAAATAGCTCTCCAAGCATAACTAGGTATTCAACATCAAGAATAAGGGTTGTAAAAAGTGTATTTGAGACTGTATCCAGATATACAATCCAAAATATGACCAAAAGAGGCAATTATTGAATGAGAGAAGGTATTGTGGTGTCTTGGCCTATGTGCGACCAAATGAATGCAAAGCTTAGGTTGACCTAAGTAATTTTATTTACACAGCTATAATTTAGAGAACAATTCTTGCATAGCAATCTTGATTAAGTATGAATATACAGAGTTCGATCATTGGGATCATAGTTCTAGGACGTTAAAGTTCAATTGAGTCGTAGTCCACAAAAGAAGTAATTCAACACAGGATGCATAGCTTCCACCTATCAGCGTGATAGCCTAAACGAGAGACTACAAGGAGTGCTCGCAATTTGATGAGCCGAGCGTTCGGAATAGTGCCGATTTCTCAGTGTTTGTTGCCCAAATCCTAATTAATTCGGAACTTTAAATCCGAGCTGATCACACAGCTCTTTCTGCGCTCCGGAGTCTGAAAACCGAGTTCGAGACTCCTAAATCGGTTCTTCACCGCACACCCTTTTCAACCCAACATTCCGTTTTCATCCCCTACCTCAAGGGGTGGAGCTCCGCTTTAATTTCACCCAACTGGACAATCGTCTTTCCTGGTCTACCAACGGCTAAACCTCCAGATTCCCAATGGTCAACTCCGACCGTGGGGAAGATTCTCGAGTTTCCCCACCACAGGAGCTATACAGGTGTGACTTGAAAGATCACCGCTAATTTCCTCAAAGCCGACTCAATGCGCTCTCTGACAGAGATTGATTCTTGTGCATTGTGGTCGCTTTCTCCGTGAAGCTATTACTCTCGCGAACGTCTCCTTAATGACCACCAGGTGCAGCTGGTCTGCGGCTGAAGTCAAAGGTACACGGCTCTTTTCTCGTGGGAACTGTGCTCGCGGGAAGGGAAAACATCACAGTATATGGAAAAGAATATTGTTACGAACATAGAAAATCACATTCCAGCAATGTTAGTCTTATGGCTGGGAAGAGAATTCTACAAGGTTAAGCATGGAGTGACGGGCAGAGGCTGTTCCGGGATCCCTGACCTTGGCGATAATTTTGGCGACTTAGCGTCAAATTCAGCGACCTTGGCGACAAATGGATGATTCCAGAAAATGCTACTCTTCTTTTGATATTTCTATTAGGAAAAGGAATACGCTTGAATATACGAGAAAACTCCATGTGACGTCACGGCCTGTCGGAAAGAGTACATAAGGACCGCGCCTGGATTAGAGGGAGTATTTTTCCACTGGAACGACTTTAGAGTTTCGTCTGCAGTGCGAGATAGGAAGCTGGTGAGCTAAGCGCTATTGAAAGTGCTGTTATTGTCGTTATTGGTTATTGGCTGACTGTTTGTGTTGCTAAATATCAAAGTGCTGAACTGTTATTACCTGTGAATTGTTGTCTGTTTACTTTGCTAATCTGTGCAATAACTATTGTTTCCTGTTCCTGTGTTACGTGTTTTCCCGCATATTTGTGAATAAACCTTCATTCTCCATTATCCTGCGTGTTGGACTGTTTGCACCATGCACCTGCAGAAAGACTTTTGTAACAATATCATCCTTCTTATGAGCACAATGCCTTATGATAGATAAATTAGTAACAGACTTGACAAAGAGCCAGAAATGATATTAGAATACAGAGCTATTAAAGGAGATGCGGATACTCTTGATCAACTTACATATGCATATATTTGTAGAAGGACAAAAATCGCTGGCCTATGGTTATATTTTATAATATGCTGGATAGTTCTGCTTATAATGCAATTGTTTTCTGGATATCGATAAATAGTAATAGAATGAAAACAACTTTTCGAGAAGGTTGTTTTTAGAAGAACTTGGCAAATTACTAATTGCTTCATATATTTAGGCAAAACAGAATCTCTAAACAAATAAAGAGACACGTGAGACAAAAGAATACAAGATAAATGGCAAATGATTGATCATAAAGATCCATTTTTTATTTACAGTTCAGTAATAAGCTTGCCCGATGAATGTTCTCTCAATCAAGAAATGATAATAAAACAAATATATTGTGCATGAATTGTAAAAGACATATCTTCAAGTCACATGTATCGTATTTTTGTCTAAATTATAAATAAAAAATAGGTAAGATTAAAAAAATATTCTAAGTAATCTGTTTATTTTACATACATACGCTTATATTTACATATTGTTACAAAGCTATAAAGTCGTTTCCCTGAGATGCTAATCTTGGCAACAAACTTGGCGACATTGGCGACCATTTTGGTGACTTTGGCGACAAAGAGAACTTTCTAGAAGGACCTCGAACTTTCAACCTATTTCAACTGGTTTCCTGAACCTTCTAGAGATTACGCCACTTCCTTCGTAATGAAGTCGCCTCCTGTTGAAAAGTATAAATGCAAGCTCTCACGCCCAGAAGAGTCAGCTGGATTTTGATCAGCAAGCAAGCTGGTGAGCTAACAAGAAACCTTTGAGCGCTGTGTTGAGATTTAATGATAATCTCTGTTGTGAATTCTTACTAGTGCTGTGTAATACTTCCCTATTAGCACAAGATATTGTGCGATATATCTGCGATGTTGTTCGATATTCTGAATACCGTACACTATCGTGAAGATATCTCAAAGATATTGGCGGGCATTTTGTGCTATTAGGGTTGTGCTACGTTTCTCTTCTTAGAATATTTGTAAAATAAAGAGTTTTTTTAAGTACTGCTTATTGGATTGCATTCACGTACACCCACAAGACAATTTTGTCACAATATTCATTACATTGTTTTTCCAATGTATCAAGTTCATTCCGTTAAAACATATCTTATTTATCTCCGAATAGAATATTTTTCTGAAAGCATGGAGAACATAGGCCCCTATACTTAGTATTTAGTGTTCGGGTCATATTGACCCGGACGTTACATGTGCGTTGTAAATGCGAACAGAACAGCAGGGTTATTTTTTGTTGTTTGATTTTGTTCGAAAAAATTCCATAAAGAATTTTTATTAAGTTGAATTTTGATTTAAGAAAATTTGACTAACATTCCAAACCACTCATACTTGCCATATCCTAGAAATAACATAAGTTAATTTTAGAGTTTTCAATAAATACTGCTATTTACGTAAGATATAATCAAAGTTTATTATATTTCCTGCTGTTTCACGCACAATAAAGACACGATATCACGCATTTATAAGTTAATCTACACACATACGTGCACGCATTCACATTGAAAAATGATAATATGAACTGTTTCGTTACAAATCAGCTGAAAGCGTATCAGACACTTCAACCACAGAAAATAATAATGTTTTTATAATTTAAATTATTTTATTATTTCTCAGTCATTACACCAGCATTTAAATATCAGTACATAACAATAGAACAATCCACATGGTAAAAAAAATGTTCTTTTTAATATTTCTGAAATTTAGGTAAGAAATGCTCATTTCGAAGAGTTGGGGAAGAGGACACCTGTGACTACATGTTATTAGGTTAAATTTTACTCTACGGTGCCCACTTACTTCGTTCCTCTTAGGATCGCCAACTCTTTGCCGCCAAGAATGGAGAGGAGAGCACATTTGTTTTGGTTGCGCGATGATGATTTTAAAGAGTGAGATGTGCGAATGCGCGGAAATTGATGTTTTCATTGGTGTTTTGCGCATGGCGCGATGTTGCGATTCGTTTTGATTGGTTTGTTCCGTTCATCTGTCTCATGTGATTGGTCGATTCAATCGAATTTGTTTTGTCGGTTTGATTTTTGTCTGATTTTATCATTTCGTTACGTGCGCTTCGTACAGCTGTTGTTGATTATGGCATTGGTTCCCTTTCGAGGTGTGTGGATCAGGGATTGATAGCGAGCGGATACCAGTGTCCTAAGTGTAAAGAACAATTGGGCAATTAAAATAGGTATGCGAAGTTTTAACTACACTTTTCTCGTTTTTGAACATTTTCATTCACTTTAGGTTCAGAACTCTGTATGTTTTTCTGTGTTTTCGCTTTTCAATGAATAAGGAAGCTACTAGTGTCCCGCTGTGCAGAAAGCGAAGCCGCTGATGTTTTTTAAAGTTAAAAAAAATTGGCCGGCACACACTTGAAATGCCGAAGGCATTGCGTGCTCAATCTCTCCTTTTCAAATGAAGCATGCGCAGTAGAGCAATGAAAAGCGCATCCAAAACAGCATTTGGCGACAGCAAATGAAATTGCGCCAAGAGAAATTGGCGAGAAGAAAGTGGGCACCGTAGAGTAAAAGTTACCTATTATTAAATTAATTTTTATTCTTGAACAGGTGATTAGTTTCAAGATGATTTACGTACAAAGGATAATGTCTACTTATCACGTTAGTGTATTACAATAGTATAAAAGAGGATAATTAAAACAGTAAAAGTGTTGAAACTCAACATCAATTTGTGATGTTTTAAAATTTGATGCCCACTTACCCCGTCTAACCTTACTAGTAATTTTCTGAACAATAGCCCCCGCAGCAACAAAAGAAAAATCAGAGATTTTTTCTTCACCGCAGTCTTCAAAGATTCAGTCTTTTTTTAATGCGAATTACACAAGTCTTTGATTTTATCAGTAATCACAAAATTTCAATTAAATATCTCGTCGTTACCGAAATGAATCAAATGTTTTAATGATGCCAAACTCGGCCAACTTTGAAAGCATTGAAACGGCCCACTGACTTGTAACGGAATAAAAAATAGAACTCCTTACATATACGTCACTTTTAACGACTTCAAGGGGTCTATTCTGGTACACCCGGTTGGGTTGGGGTCCGGTGTTTAAATGCGGAACCCAACCCACCCCGGGGGACCAGAATAGACCCCTAAATTGCATTCTCGTCAATTTCAAGAAAACAGAACAACGCGTTTCACCGTGTCGGCGCATATTTACGGATCCTACTATGGTTTGGATTGATGTCGCTTTTCACTGGCTTTCAGGGTCACGTGACTTCGCTTGCTTCTGAATGATGTCATAGGAGCGCGCTTAGTTTGGATTTCGATTTTTGTCTTAGCTATTGTATAATGGAGAAAACAAAATTATCTTGATCCTGAATTCATAATTCCCTTTAGAAATATCCAAATAATCGTAATTAAAAGAAACCAAAATTATCTTTATCTTGAATCCATCATTCCCTTTGGAAATATGTATCTAAATAATTGTAATTAAAAGAAACCAAAATTATCTTTATCTTGAATTCATCAATCCCTTTGGAAATATCCAAATAATTATAATTAAAAGAAACCAAAATTATCTTTATCTTGAATTCATCATTCTCTTTGGAAATATCCAAATAATCGTAATTAAAAGAAACCTAAATTATCTTTATCTTCAATCCATCATTCTCTTTGGAAATATCCAAATAATCGTAATTAAAAGAAACCTAAATTATCTTTATCTTGAATTCATCATTCCCTTTAGAAATATCCAAATAATCGTAATTAAAAGATAATTTTGGTTTTTCCATGATACA
Source organism: Araneus ventricosus (assembly GCA_013235015.1). Classification (NCBI taxonomy): domain Eukaryota; kingdom Metazoa; phylum Arthropoda; class Arachnida; order Araneae; family Araneidae; genus Araneus; species Araneus ventricosus. The sequence goes on from BGPR01015271.1 coordinate 31,854, forward strand.
ATGGCTAAGACAAAAATCGAAATCCAAACTAAGCGCGCTCCTATGACATCGCTCAGAAGCAAGCGAAGTCACGTGACGCTGAGAGCCAATGAAAAGCGACCTTAATCCAAACCATAGTAGGATCCGTAAATATGCGGGACTGCGTAGCAAACAAATTTACAAACAGACGAATTGTCGAACGGCCGACTTAAAACAAGATCTCGCTTCTCTTGGAGAGTTCTACTTTCATTTCCGAACAAATAAACAAGTAATGCAATAAATACCGTTCGTTGCGATCGTGTTTTCAAAAATCGGATCTAGAAGAAAGAAGTACATTATTTCGTTTCGGTATCTTCTGGTTTCTTTCACTCCTCACAAATCGCTCCGTATTGTCGGTAACCTTTGAAGGAAATCTCTCGAAGACGTTCGAATCCTCCTTTTGTGTATCGCTTCTTTCTATTCGGTCTTGCCCGCTGTTGTATACACTCACATTTCATTCCAACCGATGGATCCCAGAGCATATCGGTAATTCACTCGGTTTCAGCCCTGAGCGATATAAGCATGTTCTTCTCTATCGCAGCAAAACGACGAGATATAACACAGGCTCCAACGTTCACGTCCAAGACAGGAATTTTGTTTCGGAAAATATTCTTCAGGAAGGCTGTTAAACAGGGGATTGTTGGCGGAAATGACGGTGCTTCCTATCAATAGCTAGATAAAACCCATAAAAATATGCGCTTGGACTTGTTTCGGGGCAGTTCAGTTGAAATTACTTCGAAAGAACTGGTTTTGGGAACTCATTTGTTTTACTTTTTCGTAAATGAAGTGCACAAGGAACCATCGGGAGTGGCCTCCCCGAAACTTTCTCGCATACGACCAGTAATGTGGGGTGGGTAAATACCCAGTGGGTAGGTAAATATTTTTGGAGTATATACCCGGGTATTTACCCAAGGCCTGAGAAAAAATTATGTTTGGTGACTTACAATGAAACATATAAAATTTATGTATTCCCAAAAACTTGAGATCTTGCAAAAAAAGTATCATTGCCGGCATTCCACGCTCATAAAATTTGTGTATGGTTGCAGTTTTTATGCGCGCTGAGGGTACCACAGCTAATAAGAATTTATTTAACGTCTTTGAGTACGAAATTTTATTATAGATATCACACAAGATTTCAAACACCTCTGGCTAATCAAGGTCGTCCGACTGGAGAATGTCAGAACGAAGTTTTAAGTTAGGGGGTTGCCATAATTTCCGAAGCGTTTGCCACTCGCTACTATTTCCTTCGTAGACTGCGCTAAGGCGAAAGGAAATCATACTGTAAACAACCGCTTGGCGGCACATTACTGTCGCCAATACACAATAGAAATTGCGATTTGAACAGAATATGCAATTTGAAGTGCTTTTTTCTACCGATTGACACAAACATTGGAGACAAATCCACAATTAAGGTTAGAAAGCCACATACAAAATTTTATTGATTTAAGTAATTTTGATAAGAAGGTATTGCAGTCAAAGATATGCGATTATACAGACCGACAGACAATCAACGCGTTGACGGATTTTGTCGAAAATTTGATACAAACCTACATTCCTAATGATAAAACTCTGTGCCAAATTTTATCCAAGTAGCTATTCAAGATTTTGAGTTATAGTGTTCACATGAACGTGGACAGACACACAAACTTCCCTTAGACGAGTTTTGTCCAAAGAAGATGTTTTGATAGAAACCTACAAATTATGTGTCAAGATCACATACCAAATTTCATTCCTGTAGCTCTAATAGTTTTCGAGTTATCGTGTTCGCAGCCAGATATAATTCCAGAATTTTGTTTTTCGGACTCGGGGAGGTCTAAAACGCGAAGATTCGTCAAAATCTCGAGTTCGAATTTTTTGACGATTACAATGCTTTCTCACTGTATAACTTCGTATAAGAGAAAGGACTACAATGGTCAAAAAATTCGACATCGAGGGTTTGATGTATCTCCACTTTTCAGACCTCCCCGAGTCCGAAACAAATATTTATTAAAATTCTTTTTCTTCTCATCGATCTGTGAAGACAATTGCTTCGGAAGCAAACCAAGCTAGACAAATGAAACTTGGTATGCAGTTTTCACACCGAAATTTTAGATTTATATCAAATTTTAGGTAGATTCTTGGCAATGATTTCACCCCTGTCCCTTACTGCTTATTTTTAAGTCCTCGCTGTGTGTTCACATGTAGATTAAAACTCAAAATCGCAGCACGCTATATACGTGGAATTTGGCATGGATGCATTACCGGAGTTTTAAATGAAATCAGTTAATTGCTGAGTCTATTCTTGCTTGTCTCATCGCTACAATTTAACAGCAAAGCAAACTATATGAATTTCGGCACGCGTTATTGACACTAAACTTGTAGATTTGTACAAATTTCGAATCTATTTTTGTGCATGAAACGATAATGAGGACTAAATTAAAAGGTAAAATAGGATAAAGTTTGTGAGCCAGTGCTGATGTTTACTCTCTTTATTGGCCGTTTTGAAATCCCACTGTAAAGCCAAGACGGGAGCTCTAAAGTTTCAATACAAATACATTTTGCTATGGACACAAAGAGAACTCAGGCTACCTATCGAAATGGGAACGTTTACTAATAAGCACGACATTTTTCTCTTCCTTTTCAGGGTCATAGGAATTTAAGGTATTTGTCATTTTCAACCGTCCTTAAGCTACCTATCTTTAAGCTACGTATCTACCTAAGCTACCTATCTATCTTTACTTATCTACCTTAACTACCTATCTATCTTTACTTATCTACCTAAGTTACCTATCTATCTTTACATATCTACCTAAGCTACCTATCTATCTATACTTATCTACCTAAGCTACCTATCTATCTTTACTTATCTACCTTTTAAGCTACCTATCTTAAGCTGCCTATATTTAGGCTACTCATTTTAAGCTATTACTCTACCTATCTCTAGTTCTTATATAAAGTTACAAAGAGAAAGTACTGCAATTGTCAAAAAATTCGATATCTGGATGTTGACACCTCTCCGCGTTTCAGATCTCCTTCAGTGTGGGAAACAAATTTTTGGAATTATGTCTGTCCATCGGTCTGTGAGCATGATAACTGGAAAACGAAGTGAGCCAGGAAGATGACATTTCACATGTGGTCTTCGCACCA
>BGPR01015272.1:0-37073 GCA_013235015.1 Araneus ventricosus
CTGCCGTTGAACACGTATTGCTAGCAAGTGTTAATTGCCAACAATTGATAAAACGAGAATGAATTAATCTAATAAAATAACTTGTTAGATTTTTTAATATAGAACTTAAATATTGGAAAATTAATTGAACCTACGTATTGTTATTTTCTAACTACTTCAAAAACATAAATTGAAATTTATGTACAAATGTCATAATTTTATATGGGAATTAATTTAGTATTGAAAGTTGTTTTGTTTTCACAATATCTTTGAAAACTTTAAAATAAATATGCAAAATAATTTGTCTGTTTTATTGTTTGCTAAGCTGGCCTTTAAAATCCTACTTATTTATACCCCAAAGAATAAGTGTGCTTGCACAAAATCAGTTACAAGTTTAGGAACTACATTATACTCAACTTCTTTTAAATCCCTGCAAATATGTGTTCGTTTGCATTCTTTTCCAGGGTTATCCAACTTTAATATTAGAATCCTCAGCTTTTGAAATTTTAAGCTGATGAGGTGATGAAATGGCATTTCTGGGGTTGGAGATAAACAGTTTTATAACTGTGTTTAAAGTTTAAAAAATTGTATGTAAAATGATATAGATTTATTACTATTTCTACATATTATACAAAGTTTGAATACTAAAGGGAAAAAAAATTGTAATACTTTTATAGAGTAATAAAAATTAATTTTGACATTTTAGTATGAAATCTACATCAAATTAATTTACAATACTTTTCAGTGCTATTCTTGTGATAAAAGATTATACTCACTGTTCAAAGAAGACTTACTGGAAGTTAATGCACTTGAGGTGCAAGATTAAAAAAATGCTGGGTATACAGTTGTTCATGTAAGTATACTTTTGAATTCTTTGGAAGTTTTCAAATTATATGATATTCAGTTGAGATACATATTTGCAAATAGATAAAAATATTTTAGTAATGCAAGAATATTCATGTAAATCGCATTAGGTAATTAAATGTTAATTCTTTATTTTTAAAAAAATTCTTGGTGTTAAAGTAGTAGCTAATTAGAAAAGAGCAAAATCTTGTCTTAATATCCTTTTTTTTTTATTAATTTTTAATAATTTTCCTTAATCTTATAGAAAATTTCCTTTTCATTCATGGTATAGGATTTGACTATTTTTCTTGACACTTCTGTGCTATTGCATTTTTTTAATAGTAGGATGACTCTTGATTTATATTTTTTCCCAAGAAAATTTATATTTTCTTTAAAAAAAAAATCATTTGTAAGAAAATCATCTCATTTCTAAATTTGTCATTTACAATAAGTTAAAATTATGCACAAAAAATAGATTGTGATGAATATATTTCTACAATCATCATTTTAAAAACTTTAACAGTTTAGTATTTTACATGTTTGCCAATTGATTTCAAATCCTTTTGATTCTAAGAAACAAGGTTATTTTCAGAAAGCATCCCAATATAATACAGTAGGTTTTTAATAGTTTTCAATGCTTTCTCAGAAATTTGTTGATAAAGTAACAAATAGGATAAAATCTATTTAGAGGGTTTCCCAACCTGTGGTATCGCATTACCCCTGGGGGTAAGTGAAGGACCAGTTGGGGTACAAAATCAAAGTTGGTAATGAGGAACAAGAGAAAATATAAGGGTTAAAAATTACAGAATTTTTAGTCCTCAAATTTCATGAAAAGTAAATGAAGCTGTACAAATTCTAAAAATACTTTCGAAATAAGAAGGAAATATAGCGAATTGAAATATTTAGTTTCCACAGCCCCAGACATGAAGCGTTATACTGTCTTCATTAGGGCAATTTTAGAAACCGGCTCATGAGACACACTCAAGATCGCGTAAAATTTTCTTCCATTTGAATAGTTGATTATTCACAGTGTAATTAAAAGCTATCACTTATAAGTTAATCTTAGTACTATGCTGGTTTTTTTCATTTGTTTTGACGTGAACTAAAAACTATTTCATTAGTTAAATAAAATGCAAATCAAATGATTCTGCAAGCATTTCTCTCTCTTCAGGTCATCTCTAGAGACTCTTAAGCTAACCTAAGCCCTTAATGTTGATTGAAAAAACTTCTTTGCATTATGAGATGGTGGATGTATACAGTAGGGAATCTTGAAATAAAAAAACAAAACAAATGGGAGGTATGTGAGACAATGTCTTGTGGGAACTCCCTGATCTATTTAGAACAGTAAAGCCTATTCCTTAAGAAAAACAAAATGCTCATATATACTTTAAATCAAGTTAGTATGATTTCAGATGCATAAGATAAGTGATTTACTGTCTCAGTAACATTAATAAATCTTAAATTCAGGAACTCAAACAATGAAAAATGCCCTGTTTTGTCAAAATATATAGTCATTTAAATGCTGAATACAAATAAAATTTTAATTTCTTTAGTGGAACATATCATAATATTTATTTTAAACTTTTTTAACTGATATGTTGGATCTTGATTCAAAATTATAGATTTTGTGCATCAGTAGTAATAAAGATATTTTGCTGTTATATTGATATTTGTATGTAAAATCTAAACGGGAGCATTAAAATATATAAATTTTGATGCTAGTAGTGAGCATACTAACAACTTATATAAATTTTTTTGTTGCATTAGTAATTTAAAGCTATATTAACCCACAAGTATTCTGATTTTATTGTTGGGTACAGCTTTGATATAAGGGCATCATCTGGCTATATATCATTATTTCGCTGAACTTTGGTTAAGCTTAAGTTAGTCAGAAATTCATTTGTGAATTTTTTTAAAAAAACACCTGATTACGATATCATTCAATAAAATTTAGCTAACCCTAGGTTCCGTGTTTGTTGAATTGAAGTCATGAATGTTTTTTTTTAAAGTTAAAAATTTCCAAAGTACATAGAAAACACTAGAATGTTCAACAAAAAACACTCCGCATGTGTTTAGGTAAGCTTAACTGATGCCATGTTTGTTTATGCAATAAAGGTTCCACAAAACCGCGTAAATATTGCCAGTTGTGCGAATATCAAGTCTGTTCCAAAATATTTTGCAGCAAATTTGAATAATAGTATATTATTGTACAAAACCAGTGAAAGTGGATTCAAATGTATATCCTTATAACATTTTTAGTTCTTTTTTATTCGCATCAATTTAACTACTCTGTTTAATTGTTCTCACATGATCCTCCATACTGAAGAATTTTCAAATACAAGACTGCAGTAGAAGTAAAATTTCTGTCGACAAAATAAAAAAAAGACTCGTGCCATAGTACCTCATGAAGATTACTTCTGTATAGTTATAACTTATTATATATAATAAACTGTTGTTTTAATGCTGACATTACTGATATATTTCATAACACTAAATTAGATTTACTTTTTTAAATTCTGAAAATAGAAAATTTTGTATACATATTATTATCAGATGGGCAGTTTAATAAGGAGGCATGCTTACCTCTTTAACTCTCTGACTAGCTTATCCTGCACGAGCATGCATTTTACCACATTTCAATTTAACCTTGCATTTTTGTGCAGTATTTAGACACAACCATGTTTTGAATGGGAGTAAATGTCACTAAATTTCATATATTTGTGTTAAGTTTACCAAATATAAGTAGATATCAAATGTCTACAACAAAAATCACATAATTTTTTTTTAAAGCGACTTAGTTTTTTTAAAATTAGCAGTCGAAGGTTTGAAAGTTAACCTTACCAGTTTGTAGACTAAATGCATGCAAATTCAGTCATATTTTTGTTATATAGCTAGTGAGCTACAGCTTTCTTGATTAAGACAAATAAATTAGAACATAATTATCGAATGATGCTCCTCTTAAGCTTTATAGTAGCTCATTTCACAGCAATTATATAGTTGTTTGATTCTTAATATGTGTCTATGAAAAAATACATCTGTAATATAGCAAAATAAATCCTTTATTAATGTGCTAACAATATAAATTATTTTTAGCCAAGAAAATCAAGTATGTCAAGAACATACAGGCCGTTAACAGACTTTGTGAGAACAGGATTTTTGTCATATGAATGAGTAGTAAAGTAAACCCTAGTACTTGCATATCAACTGGAAACATGTGACTGTCATACATTCTCTCCTTTTAAAGTTTTTTTTTACTGTGATCAGTCTTTAAATGTTCCTGTTTTGCAAACTTTTCCCACTATATGCTTTTTATTTTCAACTATTTACTATTAACAAAATAATAAAAAATTTAGGTCCCTAGATTGCTTCTATATTCAACACATAATGTCCAAGCGTCTTTAATTGTCCTGACAGTTGGTTGCTGAACAAAAAGATGATTATTTTGAGCTTGTTTTTTCGCCTTCCCTCCGCATCATTTCCTCCCCAGTTTATTTATTGAAAAAATGTTCAATGTCTATCACTTAAATGATGAAAAAACTATGCCTGATTAGATAACAAGTATTGCAGTATACTAAATGTAATGACCCTACTGACATTTGTTACCTCAAGAAAAGACAACTGTGGTTGGCAATTCCTGCTTTATGCTGACCAGAACCAACATTCCAAATGAGGTATTTTTCAAACATAGCGCGTGGCTTATCACTTTCCTACCTTTTAGAAAGCAAAGAAGATCAGAGATCCATATCACTCCTCAGCACAAATGGTGATTTACAGATTGTTGGTCTTATACACCATTAATCAAATGTTCCATTATAATATCTTCATGTTACTGATTTGTAATGATAAATAACAAACAAAATTCATTTTCCATACATATATATATTTCATATATATCAGTCATAAACAACAAACCAAAGTAGATACATCGTTTTCAACAGCTAATACATCAAACATCCATACATAATTATTGAACATGCCAATAAATAATTATAAAAACATTCAAACATTATGAGCAATCCTCATAATAGAAAGAAGTCATGCAAGATATTTTGAACTAGGCAGCTATGTGTCTCATTTTTTTGTAAAACTTTTGGTCTGAAAATATTTTAATTCCTTCTTCTACTTTTGCTAACTGACGTTCTAACTCTTCTTTGTAAGTTCTCCAGCCGTATTGTGTCATTCCTTTTCAGCAACACAGCAAAACTCTGGATTATTTCTTCGTGATCTAAAAATAAAATAATAAAATTATAATCTATATTCATAGTTAAAATTTTTCATTCATTTAGAAAAATGATAATCTATAAACAATATCACACGCACAAATAAATATTTATGGAAAAAAAATGCTGAACAAAAGATTCATCTTTGATAATGAAATTATAAATACCATAAGCAATTTATAATTCTGTTGAAAACAAATATATCAGCAAATTAAAGGATAAAGTAGATAGTAAAACAAATACAGTACAACGTCGCCAAATCGGAGTCATTAGGGACTTGACGGTCGGATCTGAATCATTCCATATTAAGAAGTGATTTTAACATCACCAAAACATAATTCAATTTTAAAAACTTATTTATTACTTGTTTTTTCTTTGATTTATAAGCATAATTAATATTATTTTCTTTTTAAATTTTTAACTTTTATTTATTACCAAAACATTTCATTTAAAAGTGGTTGCTTCATTAGTTTTTTGTTTTGATTCAGTAACTTCTCTTTTATTTATGTATCGCCAATATGTCAAACTCGAAATAAATTTGCTCCAAGTCCTTTTACTGCGATGTTCAACACTTCCACTAAGCTGTCAATTGGCATTTTAACTTCACGGCTTGTGTTTCTGCCATTTCTCCGGAGACTGAAGTGTTGGAGTTCATCAACACCATACTGCATATTTTAGAAGCATCGGTAGGACGACACACTGTCGGGGCTTTATCGTCCTGTTGGTACTTCAAAGGCGTCATCTTGGCGTTTCTTGTCCTCTTGACTTGGCCCTTTTCGTCCTAGTCCATACTCGCCGCCTCCGCAGCTTAGCTGTGCCTTTTCCAACTTTTGATCAGGTTGACTTTGTCCTTGGTCCGATAGATCACGATGTTTTCTTGTTCGCTGGCTACAGTAGAACTCAATGCGCTTGACATATTGATAATAAAGATATAAACCAGAAGATATTTAATAATATTAATAATAAAATTAAAGCTAAATAAAATGTTGGAATCGTTCATCAAGCAAAATATATCCAACTTCGGATGAAGTTCAACATTCGCGTGAGGATAGTTGAATTAAGACAACGCGTCCATTCGTTCTCAGCAAATCCTGTGAGCCAGAAGGGGAGAGGAAGTTCTTGTATCTTATTTGTTAACATTTCTTATATTCTAGTTAGTTCATTTAAGTACTAGAGAGGGGAAGGTATTGTAACTCCGCAATTTATTTAATAGCCCAGCGTTATGGGTAGCACATCGTTGTACATGTGGTTAAATCCTTTCCCTCCCAGATGGATTTGATCAGTTTCTGCTGATTCTGGGCGCCGATTTGTTAGATAAAGTTAGTTTTTTTTTTTATTTGGGGAAGGGTTCGCGGGAAAAGGTCGGATTTTGTATCATTCGGTTTGAGGCGTTGTGCTGTATCTAGATTGTTATACACTTTCGTCTATACTTAATTGCCATAACACTAGATCTATCAAGTTGTAGATACATGTAGAAAAATTACCTTCCCCCTCAATTAAACTTCAATTTATACCCAAGTATTACATTCATACTCGCAATTTCAGAAGTACACAGAAAATTTACACAATACAATGAATTAATGGTTTCAGACATACTAAACCCCAAATTATGATATAAAATTTATTTGAATATTTTGTGATATTTAGGCATATTTAATAGTTAACTCAAAACCTTATCCTAGTTAAATTCAAAGCTAGATTTTTTTAAGGCCAGACTCCAAATGTCCCGAATATTTTCAAATTTCATAGCATGATCTTGAAGTGAGAGTATTTGAACCTGATGAAGTAATACAATTTTGCATGCCAGTCATAATCCAGGCAGAAAGCATCTCAGGCAAATTGTATTACTAGCATGTTTTGACCCACAGAGTTTCCTATTTGTAGCTGGCAACAGCACAAATGCAAATGATTAAAACTGAATATTTAAAAGCAACCAAGATGGCAACTTCGGTTAAGACAATTAGAGATGTGCTGGTGTAGAAATGTTTAGTTCAGTGATATCAGTGCCTTATTTTGAGTAGCATAGGGAGCTATTTTGGGGCCAGAATCTAGTAACTTTGAACTGCGGTCAGATGACAAGGACAACACTTGAACGAGTATCCGCTCCTCAAACTTCTGCATCACACCAGAGGGAAGATGCTTGACCCACAATTTCATATTTAACATGCACCAAGTGCACATACATGGTGGATCTTCAGTGGAATCTGGTTTGAACTTGGAACCCTTTAGTAGCTGTTTAGATAAACGACTGTATCATTTATTAATTTTTTTAAATGCAAATAGTCAGGTAAAGAATTACTTAATAAAGGTTTAAAAAATTATTAATGTGTACTCCATGGCTTTGCAATCACAACACATATAAGATGTTTCACTGTAGACAAAGCATACAACAAGTTAGGATTCAATTGAAATCCCAATCAAAATATAGTAGGATTCAGTCTGCTGATCACTCTGGATTTGTCCTTGTTAAAATAAAGACAAGAATATATAGCATTACCACTGATATGAAAGTGTAGAGCCACAGTGGTCTAGTGGTAAGGTCTGACTGGGGCGAGGAGGTTCAAGTTCAAAACCTGATTCCACTGAAGATCCACTGTGTATGGGGCCTGTTGCTGTTAAATCATACGTAGTAATGGCGTCCTCCCGTTGGGGTGTGGAAGTGGAAGTTAAAGGGAGGAGAAGTGGCAGCTCAAGGTGTTGTCCTCATCATCCTGACTGCAGTTCAAAATTATGAGGTCTGTCGCAAGGCCTGTTTTTTTGAAGCAAATGTTGCTTCAAAAAAGAAACAGGGCGGATATCTCAAACTAAAACCTAAACCTAGACAACAAAATTATTAATACAGCATAATTGATTATATTAATTTCAATTGTTATAAGTGAATCTGCTTACACTTACACTTTTTTCCAAAAGGTTCTAATGTCTCAATTCTGCTTCATCAGGAAGCAAAGTGTAGCCTTTTTTGGAATGCTTGCTTCTTCCCTCAGTTTAATTGCCTTTCTCTTTCCAATTCCTGCTTCTTCCTTTCTGTTAAGCTAAAAATAAAATCCATAGTGTTACCTGTACTATTGTTTCAAATAACTTTGAATTAAGGTGTAAGACTGAGGCTTCAGCAATATATTTGCACTACAAAACATTAAAGCGAGCAAGTGTTAACTCACTAGTTGGAATTTGACCCTAGCGATGGGGGCACTTCTGGTTTTCTCTTTAGACCAGTTAAACTTCTTGAGAATTTTTTTTTCAGATCATGATATCACTTGTAGGAGTTTTCATATCTTTATTCATAATTTCTAAATTCACTGAAAAATAAATAAATAGAAATAAATTATGTAAAATTGATTAAGCATAGTTTACCTGAGGAATTCAAATATTGAGTCACTAAATGCACTACAGTTTTCGACTTTGAAAATTTTAAATATGCTAACTGCAGCAAATTTTAACATTTGCTAACTGATTAATGTCATGACATATCGTATAAGTTAAATAGTATAAATAATGGTAGCACGACTATAACAAAGAAATAGGAAAGAACTTGGTGCTTAGCATACCACAAGCATTAAAAGGAAAAAATAAATAGTTCAGAAGATTTATGAAGATCTTTTTAAGCTATACATAAAAAGTAATATATTCATCTGGAATATAATACAATATAATAAGTACATATTATTACTGCAGAAGAAGAAAAATATAGTCAAGCAGTTCTAAGAAAAACTTCTACTAACGATACAAATCTTTCCAAAAGACAAGCATTTTTTTAGTGTTCAATAAAATATTTAATTTTAGATCTTTGCATGAAAAATTTCTTAATGTGAAAAAAAAGTCTAGCATCTTTCTTTTCACATCTTTAATTTTTTTTTCTTTTTACATCTAGCTCCCTCTCTCTCTTTTCCCATTCTTCTGAGAAGAAAACTTTTAAATTCTATTCATAATTTTTTTCTAAAGATATAAAGACAAGTTTTAAACTAAATTTCAAGAACTCTTGACAACAACACATTTCGCTCTTTTGCAATAAATGAAACCTAAAGTAGTCATGGAATTTGTTAACAAATTAGTCACGAGTTCAAACCAGCAACTGGCTTCTCTAAATTAAGTCACAGGATTTATTAGAAAAGTAAATTATGCATTATGACACCAAAAGAGGCAATTAAATACAACATTGTATTTGTATTGGTTGTAATAACTGGTATCTTCAGAAAGAAAATATACAATGTTTGGGCTATTTAATAATATGTAACTAATAGGGTAAAACAATTTTAATACTCTTTTAGTTTTACAGAAATAAGGTGTGAATAAGAGTATATTTTCATTTTCCAATTTATTATGAAGATATAAACTTTAATTAATTGCATATTTGGATGGAGCTTTATAGTTAATCTGCAATTGTAATTTTGGCTGAAAAGTTCTAAAATGAATATAATATAAAATAAATATCTAAATGCTGCGACGAGTTACTGTCTTCAGGTTGATTTAAATCGAGGAAGGGATCTGTATGACTGCGAGACATAACCTTTGCTGGGACTTTGGTCTCAAACAGGAGAAAGGAAGCATTTGACTTAGGTAAGGGCTTAGCAGTTTTAGGAGGATTATTGTATAAATTTCACCTGCTTTCTTTTCCTGATTGGAAATAAAAATTAAAAATAACTTACTAAAATATTAAAACAGTAATAATGCCAAGAAAAGAAACAGTTTTATTAGAGAAGGTATTTTCTTTCACTTAAAATTTTAAATAATTTGTATCTTTAAATTCAGGGCTGCTTGAATGTAGTCATAATCCTGAAAGGTATTGGTAATATTTTGAGAACGTAAAAGTACAACATGATGGTTTTTTTTATTGGTGTTTCTATAATTAAAAAATTTGAGAACACATTTATTAAGGTTAATTTTAAATTTATGAGAAAATACCTTTTTTTATTTCTAATAAAACTGTTTCTTTTTCTTGGCATTATTCTGTTTTAATATTTAGTAAGTTATTTTAATTTTATTACCAATCAGGAAAAGCAGGTGGAAGCCTTTAATAAATCTCCTAAAACTGCTCATCAGTCAATGCCCCTTTCTCCTTGTTTGAGACCAAAGTCCGAGCAAAGGTTATGTTCTCCCACTGTAGTACAGATCCTTCCCATTTAAAATCAACCTGAAGACAGTAATCAGGTTTGGCATTTAGATATTTATTTTATATTGAGTATTCTACTATTTTGAACTTTCAGCCAAAATTCACAATTGCAGATTTCATAATCCCATCCAAATATGCAATTAATTAAAGTTTATATCTTTCATAATGGGAATTGAAAATGAAAATATACTTTATATTCACACCTTATTTTCTGTAAAACTAAAAGAGTAGCTAAAATTGTTTTACCCTATTAGTTACATATTAGCCCAAACATTGTATATTTTATCAGAAGATACAATTATTACAAACTAATACAAATACAATATTTAGCGATTGCCTCTTTTGGTGTCCTGTGCATAGTTACTTCTAATAAATCCTGTGACTTAATTTAGAAGTCAGTTGCTGGTTTGAACTCATTATTCAATTTGTTAATAAATTTTTGCTGACTGACTACTAGGTTTTATTGCAAAGAGCGAAATGTGTTGTTAACAAGGTTCTTGAATGCATAGCTTAAACTTGTCTTATATCTTTAGAAAAAATTATGAATAGAATTTAAAGTTTTCTTCTCAGAGAAGAATGGGAAAGAGAGAGAGGGAGTTTGTGAGGTGTAAAGAAAAAAAAAATTAAAGATGTGAGAAATTGAAAGAAGATGCTAGACTTTTTTTTCACATTAGAAATTTTTCGTAAAGATCTAAAATTAAATATTTTATTGAACACTAAAATGCTGTCTTTGGAAAGATTTTGTATTTCGTGTTAGTGAAGTTTTCTTTAATCAAAGCTTATTCTCATTTTTCTTCTGCAGTAATAATATGTACTTATTGTATTATATTCCAGTATTTAAATATATTACTTTTAATATATATACTTAAAAGATCTTCATAAATTTTCTAATTCATTTGATTTTCCTTTACGTTGTATTTATGCGAAGCATTCAAGTCTCTTTCCTATTTCTATGTTATAGTTTAGAAAAAGCACATATTATACTTATTAACTTAATGATATGTTTTATGATGACATTAATCCAGTTAACAAAATCATTAAAATTTAAGTTGCAGTTAGCATATTTTTCAAAGTCGGAAAACTTGTAGTGCATTTAGTGACTCAATATTTGAATTCCTCAGGTAAACTTATGCTTAATCAAATAATTTACATAATTTATTTCTTATTTATTTATTTTTCAAAATTTAGAAGTGAATAAAGATATGAAAACTCCTACAAGTGATATCATATCTGAAAAAAAAGAAATTCTCACGGATTTAACTGGTTCAAGAAACCAAGAGTGCCTCATGCAGCTTGGTCAAATTCTAACTGGTAATTAACATTTCAGTTTCTGTTTAATGTTTTTGTAGTGCAATATTGTTGAAGTCTCAGTCTTATAATCTAATCTAAAGTTATTTGAAACAATACAGGTAACACTATAGTTTATTTTTTAGCTTAACAGAAAGGAAGAAGCAGTGGGGTGGAAGAGAAGGCAACTCAAACTGAGGGAAGAAGCAAACTTTCAAAGGCTACACTTTTAGCCACAGTGAAGAAAAGAATTGAGACATTAGAACTTTTGAAAAAAAGTAAGTGTGTGTTATGATTCACGATAACAATCTGAAATTAATATAATCAGGTATGCTGTATTAATAATTTTTGTTGTCTAGGTTTTAGGTTTTTAGTTATGATAGCGTCCACTGTTTTTGAAGCAACATTTGCTTCAAAAAAAACAGGCCATATAAACAGACCTCATAATTTTTGAACTGCAGTCAGGTAATTAGAGACCCGCCTGAGCTGCCACCCCCTCTCTAGCTTCCACATACCAGCGGGAGGACGTTTGGCTCTCACATTATGATTTAGCAGCAACAGGCCCCATACACGGATGAGATCTTCAGGTGGAATCAAGGTTTTGAACCTCATTTAAACCGAGACCTTACCACTACTAGACCTGTAGCTCTCATAATTTTACATTTGTCAATTGGTAATGTTATATATATTCTTGTCTTTTTTATTTCTTAACAAGGACAAATCCAGTGATCAGCAGACTCAGAATCCTATATTTTGATTGATTTCTCCAATTGAATCTAACTTAAGTTTAATGCTTTGTTCAGTGAAACATCTTATATGTGTTGTGATTGCAAACCATGGAGTACACATTAATAATTTTAAACCTTTATTAAAATGAATTCTTTGCAGACTATTTGCATTTAAAAAAATTAATAAAATGATACAGTCAAGCTTATCTAAACCAGCGGGGCCGAGGTTCCAAGTTCAAAACAGATTCACTGAAGATCCTGTATGTGCACTTGGTGCATGTTAAATATGAAATTATTGGGTCAACATCCTTCCCTCTGGTGTGATGCAGTTTGAGGATACTCGTTCAAGTATTTGTCCTTGTCATCTGACCGCGGATTCAAAGTTACTAGATTAAGATCTGTAAAAAATAGCCCTCATGTTGCTTCAAAATGAGCACTGATACTAGACTAAACATTTCTACACCAGCACATCTCTAATTGTAACCGAAGTTGCCATCTTGGTTTGCTTTTAAATATTCAGTTTTAATCATTTGCATTTGTGCTGTTGCCAGCTACAAATAGGAAAAAAAAACCTAAAAATATTAAGTATTACAATTTGCCCAACTGAATGTCATCTAGTTATGACTGGCATGCAAGAAGGTATTACTTCATCAGGGGTCAAATACTCTCACTTCAAGATCATGCCTTGAGGTGAAAATATTGGGGACATTTTGGAGTCTGCCTTTGAAAAATCATAGCTTTGGTGCTTGGAATGAGTTTGAGTTAACTATTAAATATGCCTGGGCCAAACATCACAAATATTCAACAATTTTATATCCTGTAATTTGGTTTGTTCGAAAACCATTAATTCATTGTATTGTGTAAATTTTCTGTACGCCAATGTTATGAATGTAATAGCAGGTATAAATTGAAGTTAATTGGAGGAAAATGTGAATTTTTTCTCTACATGTATCTACAACCACAGTAGATCTAGTGTTATGGCAATTAAGTATGAGCTGAGTAGTATGGTAATAATCTAAGATACAGTACAGCGTCTCAAATCGGAATGATACAAATCCGGACCTTTTCGTCCGTGAACCCTTCCCTAAATAAAAAAAAACTAGCACATCTAACAAATCGGCGCCAGAATCAGCAGGAAACTGATCAGCCAACCATCTGGGAGGAAGTGATTTAACCACATGTACAACGATGTGCAGTAGCAGGGGGGGGGGGGGGGGGGGCTATTGTAACAAATTGGAGTTATTACCTTCCCCTCTAGCAGACTAGTCAGAATATAAAATGTTAACAAATAAAGATCAGCAGCATAACTTCCTCCCCTTCTGGCTCGCACAGGATTTGCCGAGTGGTAGCGGTTGTCTTTGTTCGAACTATCCTCGCTGAATGTGAACTTCTCTTATCGAGTTGATATATTTTGCTTGATGACGATTCCAACATTTTATTTAGCACAATTTTATTATTAATATTATTAAATATCTTCTGGTTTATATCTTTTATTATCAATATGCGGCGTGCTTTGGGATTCTAGCCAAGCGGAACAAAAAAAACCAACGTGACTATCGATCAGGACAAAGTCAACCTGATCAAAAAAGTTGGAAAGTGGCACAGCTGTTGCAAAATTATGCGAAGAGTATGGACTAGGGCAGTCAAATTGAGAGGACAAAGGCCGAAGATGACGCCTTTGAAGTACTACGTACGCTTGATAAAGCCCCGACAGTGTGTCAGTCCGCCGATGCGAAATATACGTATGGTGTTGATGAACTCCAACACTTCAGTCTCCGATAGCAGTAGAAAGCGGAAGTTAAAATGTGCCAATTGACAGCTTAGTGGAGTGTACTGCAGTAAGGACTTGAGCAAAGAGACTTTATTTCGGAGTCGGACATATTGGCGATACATAAAATAAAGAGAAGTTACTGAATCAAAAGCAAAACTATTAAAACAACTCACTTTAAATGAAATATTTTGTACAAATGTTAAATTTAAAAGTAATTATGCTTATAAATCCAAAGAAAACAAGTAATAAATAAGTTTTAAAATTTAGAATTGAATTATGTGTTTTATGATGTTAAAATCACTTCTTAATATGAAATGATCCAAGATCCGAAGATTGCGAAGTCGACGATTCGGTTCGCGACGATAATACTGTATTTGTTTTACTATCTACTTATCCTTTAATTTGCAGATATATTTGCTTTCAGCAAATTCAAATTGCTTATGAGTATTTATAATTTTCATTATCAAGATGAATCTTGCATTCCTTGTTTTCATAAATATTTCATTTGTCGTGTATAAATGACATGTTTATAGATTATCATTTTTCAATGAATGAAAAAAATTTAACTATGAATATAGATTATAATTTATTATTTTTTTATTTTGGATCACGAAGAAATAATCAGAGTTTTGCTGTGTTGCCAGTGCGGAATGACACAATACGGCTGAAGAACACAAAGAAAGAGTTAGAGCGTCCAGTTAGCAAAAGTAGAAGAATTAAAATATTTTGAGACCAAAAGTTTTGATAAAAAATGACATAGCTTCCTAGTTCAAAATATATCTTGCATGACTTCTTTCTATTATGAGGATTGCATATGTTTGAATGTTTTATAATTATTTATTGGCATGTTCAATAATTATGTATGGATGTTTGATGTATTAGCTGTTGAAAAAATGTGTATCTGTTTTGGTTGTTGTTTATGACTGATATATATGAAATATATATATATATGTATGGAAAATGAATTTTGTTTTGTTATTTATTACAAATTCCCTAGTAACATGAAATATTATAATGAACATTTGATTAATGGTGTATAGACCAACAATCTTAAATCACCATTTGGTGCTGAGA
Organism: Araneus ventricosus; assembly: GCA_013235015.1. NCBI lineage: Eukaryota > Metazoa > Arthropoda > Arachnida > Araneae > Araneidae > Araneus > Araneus ventricosus. Next base: position 15,010 of record BGPR01015272.1, read on the forward strand.
GTGATAGTTCTGAAGTCTTCTTTGCTTTTTAAAGGTAAGAGAAAGTGATAAGCTTCATGTTTGAAAAATAATTCTCATTTTGAATGTTAGTTCTGTCAGCATAAATTTTGTGAATTGCCACAGTTGTCTTTTCTTGAGGAAGGTAACAAATGTCAGTAGGGTCATTATTTAGTATGCTGCAATGCTGTGAATTATCTAATGCGTGTAGTTTTCATCATTTAGAAGTGATGAACATTTTCAATAAATAAATCCAGAGGAAATGATAAAAGTGAGTGAAGGCGAAAAAACAAGCTTCAAAATAATCATCTTTTGTTCAGCAACCAATTGTCAAGGACAATTAAAGGCGTTGACATATTATGTGTTGAATATAAGCAATCTAGGGACCTAAAATTTGTATTTTGTTAATAGTAACAGTTGAAAATAAAAGAAGCATATAGTGGGGAAAAGTTTGCAAAACAGGAACATTTAGAAGACTGATCACAGTAAAAAAAAACTTTAAGTGAGAGAATACCGAGCGTCCACATGTTTCAGTTGATATGCAAGTACTAGGTTTTACTTACTCATTCATAAGTGACAAAATCCTGTTCTCAATAAGTCTTAGCGATCTGGCCTCTTAGCTACATTGATTTTCTACAAAATAATTTATGGTTGTTAGCACGTGTAAAGGATTATTTATTCTTGCTATATTACAGATAACCTTTTTCCTTAGACACATATTAAATCAAACAACTATATATAATTGCTGGCAAAATGAGCTACTATAAAGCTTAAGATGAGTATCGTCCGGATAATTATTTCTATTTTTGTCTCTTTAAAAGAAGGCTGTAGCTCACTAGCTATATAACAAAAATATAAGGAGGACTGAATTTGCATGCATTTGGTCTAGGCTAAGTTAACTTTCAAACCTCGACTGCTAATTTTTAAAAAACTAGATGGCCCCAAAAAATTAGCATTATTTTTCGACCAGACATTTGATGTCTACTTATATTTTGGTAAACTTAACACAAATATGAAATTTGAGTAGACATTACTCCCATCTCTTGACCAAAACATGGTTAAAGTCTAAATACTGCACAAAATACAAGGTTCAGGTGAAATGGGTAAATGCATGCTAGGTAAAATCAGGATAAATGGAAAGTTAAAGGTAAGTATGCACTCCTTATTCAGCTACCCCATTTCTTGATAATATATAATACAAAATTTTCTATTTTCAGTTTAAAAAAAGTAAAATTCAATTTAAGTGTTATGAAATATATCAGTTAAACATGTCAGCATAAAACAACAGTTTATTATATTATAATAAATTATAACTATACAAAAGTAATCTTCATGAGGTACTATGTACAGTCTTTTTTATTTTGTCTGACAGAAATTTTACTTTCTCTACATCAGTCTTGCTCTTTGAAAATTCTTCATATGGGATCTGTGAGAACAATTAAACAAGTAGTTAAATTGATGCCAAATAATTAAAAGAACTTAAAAATGTTATAAGGATATACATTTAATCACTTTCACTGGTTTGTGACACAAATATCATCACTATTATGTCAAATTTGCTAAAATATTTTGGAACAGCTTGGATATTCGGCATCACTGGCAATATTTCGTTATTTTGGCAACTCTTTTGTTGCATAAACAAACATGGCATCAGTTGCATTACCTAAACAAACATGGTGATTTTTTTGTTGAACATTCTAGTGTTTTCTTGCATATGCTTTTCGGGCAAATTTTTTTAACTTAAAAAAACATCAGCGGCTTCGAATTCAACAAAGCAGGAACCTCGTAGCTTCGCTTTTTTATTGAATGTTACGAATCTAGGGTTTTTTTTTAAAAAAAAATTCCCCGAAATGAGAATTTCCTTACATTAAACTTAACTTTAACCAGAAAGTCGCCGAAATAATGATATATAGCCAGTGATGCCATATATCAAAGCTGTACCAACATTTTATAAAATCGAATACTTGTGTAGGTTAAATACATATGCTTTCAAATTGCTATACGTTAGCAAAAAAATGCCATAAGTTGTTAGTAGCTCCAGCTACTACATCAAAATTTTATATATTTTGCTCCGTTTAGATTTTGACATACAACATATCAATATAACAGCAAAAATATGCATTTTTCATTACTTCAAGATGCACAAAATCTATAATTTTCGTAATCAAGATCTACATATCAGTTAAAAAAGTTTAAAATAAATATTATAGATATGTTCATAAAGAAATTAAAATTTTTATTGTATTCAGCATTTAAAATGACTATTATTTTGACAAAACAGGTGACATTTTATTCGTTGTTTGTTCCTTTGTGGATTTTAAATGTTATTAATGCTTACTAGAGACAGTAAATCATATCTTTAACATCTGAAATCATACTAACTTGATTTAAAGTATATATGAGCATTTATTTTTCTCATGGAATAGTTTACTGTTCTAAATAGATCAGGGGTTCCCAACCATTTTTCTCTCACATACCCCTTGATTTGTCTTTTTATTTTTGCGTACCCCCTACTGTCATATCCACCATCCCTTAATGCAAAGAAGTTTTTATTAATAACATTAAGGGCTTAGGTTAGCTTAAGAGTCTCTAGAGATGACTCGAATATATAATGTTTGCAGAACTTATATTTGATTTTGCATTTTATTTAACTAATGAAATAGTTTTAGTTCAACGTCAAAACAAATGAAAACCAGTATTATAGTAATTTCGCATTAACTTATAAGGATAGCTAATTACACTTCGTAATAATCAACTATTCAAATGGAAGAAAATTTTAATGCGATCCTTGAGTGTGTCTCAAGGAGCCGGGTTTTCTAAAATTGGGTTCTAATGAAGACAGGTATAACGTCATGTCTGGGGCTGTGAAAACCAAATATTTCAATTGCCATATTTCCTTTTTCTTATTTCGAAAGTAGGCTTTAGAATTTGCACAGCTTTCACATTTACTTTTCACAGAAATTTGAGGACTCAAAATTCTGTAATTTTTAATCCCTTATATTTTCTTGTTTCCGCCATTACCAACTTTGATTTTGCATACCCCAACTGGTCCTTCACTTACCCCCAGGGGTACGCATACCACAGGTTGGGAACCTCTGAAATAGATGAATATCCTATTTTGTTACTTTATTCAAATTTCTGAGAAAGCATTGAAAACTATTAAAAACCTACTGTATTATATTGGGGATGCTTTCTGAAAATAACCTTGTTTCTTAGAATCAAAAGGATTTTGAACACTAAGTGCAAACATGTAAACATTTCAAAACTGTTAAAGTTTTTAAAATGATGAGTTGTAGAAATATATTCATCACAATCTATTTTTGTGCATAATTTTTAACTTATTGTAAATGACAAATTTAGAAATGAGATGGACTTTTCTTACAAATGATTTTTTTTTCTGCATAAAGAAAATATAAATTTTCTTGGGAAAAATATAAATCAAGAGTTTCATCCTACTATTAAAAAAAATTGCAATAGCACAGAAGTGTCAAGAAAAAATAGTCAAAATCCTATACCATAAATGAAAAGGAAATTTTCAGATATTAACATTAAGATTTTTATGCTCTTTTCTAATTAGCTACTACTTTTAACACCAAGAATTTTTTAAAATAAAGAATTAACATTTAATTACCTAATGGTGATTTACATGAATATTCTTGCATTACTAAAATATTTTATTCATTTGCAAAATATGTATCTCAACTGAATATCAAGTATAAATACAATTTGAAAACTTCCAAAGAATTCAAAAGTATACTTACATGAACAACTGTATACCCAGCATTTTTTAACAATCTTGCACCAAGTGCATTAACTCCAGTAAGTCTTCTTGAACAGTGAGTATAATCTTTTTGAAACATCACAAGAATAGCTACCCTGAAAAAGTATTGTAAATTAATTTGATGTAGATTTCATACTAAAATGTCAAAATTAATTTTTATTACCTATAAAGTATTTTTCACAATTTTTTTCCCCTTTTAGTATTCAAAACTTTGTATAATATGTAGAAATAGTAATTAAATCTATATCATTTTACATACAATTTTTTAAACTTTTAAACACAGTTATAAAACTAGAAAGCTTATCTCCAACCCCAGAAATGCCATTTCATCACCTCATCAGCTTAAAATTTCAAAAGCTGAGGATTCTTAATATTAAAGTTGGATAAATTCTGAAAAGAATGCAAACGAACACATATTTGTAGGATTTAAAAGAAGTTGAGTATAATGTAGTTCCTAAACTTGTAACTGATTTTAAAGTAAGCACACTTATCTTAAATTTATAAAATAAGTAGATTTTAAATAACAGCTTAGCAAACAATAAAATGACAAATTATTTTGTATTATTTATTTTAAAGTTCTTCAAAGATATTGTGAAAACAAACAACTTTTCATAATAATACTAAATTAATTCCCATATAAAATTAAGACATTTGTACATAAATTTCAATTTATGTTTTTGAAGTAGTTAGAAAATAAACAATACACGAGGTTCATTAATTCTTTCCCAATATTTAAGTTCTATATTAAAAAATCTAACAGTTATTTTTATTAGATTAATTCATTCCTGTTTTATTCAATTGTTGGTAATTGAAGACTTGCTTTCTACATATTTCATGCACACACACACACAAAAAAAAGCAATTGAAGCAGACAAATTGATGGTATAAAATATATATGATACTAGATTTAAAAAGTTAAAAATAAAACCCACAATATCAGTCCCTGCCTATTTCAAGTATTTTGGCATATTCCAGTATCTAAAGTTTATATGCCTGTTCATTCAAAAGATGTGCAGGTAGCAATGAATATTCGAACATGACTAACTTCAAGGAATGACTTGAAATTTTCAAATTGCTATGGTCTTTAGAGTTGCCAGCATTTAATCAGGCTTTTAATATTAAGCATTGAATGTCTAGCTAATTATAAAAAAAGTGCTTAATGGTTAAGATATTCTTCATTAAAGAAAAAGTATATGCCTAATCAGGAATTTTACAAATCTCTGGAAACAAAAATCAAATTAATACTTTAAAACTGAAAAAAAACAACATAAAGTAGACATTAAAAATGTCAATATGATACTAGCTAAAACTTTATATATGTTTAATCAAAAGGCAGTTGTATTTTTTTAAATACACTGTAATGTTGTAGTTTGGAATTAAGTAATGTTTCAAAATTTTTACTGTTGTGTTTCATTTTTTAACATTACATAAAATTTCAAGTATACCTTTTACTACCATCTGGAATTGGTTTCTTTTCTCTAAAACCTAAACCAAAATCCTGGATTGGTAATGGCTTTTCCTTTTCATTCAATATAAATTCAGCATCTGTAAAGAAATTGTATTGGTCAGATGCTTCATAAGAATGACATATGTCAAATTTTGTATTTTAAAAGATGAACATGTTTATTTTGACAATATGCCATACATTTATCAAAATGCAATTTAAAAAAATCTCTCTCTATATATATAAATATATTGTATAATATCAGGATTTTTTTTTTACAATTTTTGTTTTAATTTTGCAGAGTATTATGACTGATGAAACAGATTTATTTTAATAAAAACAGCATTCTAGGAATTTAAAATAGAAAATTTTATGCCACAAAGCTGAAACTTTAAACTAGCTTATCTCCTTTATATACGTGTGGATGAGTCGGACAAATCGAGAACAGCAACCATTAATAACAAACCAGCATGAAGTATTATAATACTAGCAGTACGCGCACACCGTTGCCTGTGCAATCAGAACTTCTACAAAATGAAAAAACGCCCACAATGACATGAAAAAGTTCTGAAAACAAAACAAAATATGCGAGACATAAACACGTTAAGACACTGCCGAAAATAATAATTGAAGCCATTCAGTGTAAGGTTATGACGTATCTTGCAACAATGTATGTTGGGAAGGCTACGGAGAAACTTCTGTGGGAGAGTGTTCGCTAGAGAAAAATATCTTTCAACTGACCAGGAAAATATTAATAAAAAAAAAAAAAAAGAAAAAGATATTTTAACCATTCTTGTTTTAAATCCAACAGATACAAAAAAATTGAAAATAATAGTGTTATTAGAACGTTGGATGCAGAAAATTTTTAAAAAATAAAATTTCGATCTCAAAACAGACTAATTTTTAAAAATTTCTCAAAATTCAGTAAATTATGTTTGAAGCTCAAAACAAACTTCATTAGAACGAAAATTGTTTGTTCTATTCAATGGTGCATTGATTGTTTTTCAACGGTCATTAGAAAAGATACTACAGCCGTAAACGGGCCAAAAATGACCCAAAACAACACAAAAGATTCAATAGAAGAATAAATTCTAGATTAAATTTTAAAATTCTGGCTTTGAGGTGCATTGAGTCACCTTTACGACTGCCTGTGTATCAATTTCATGGCTGTGAGTGTGATAGATTCGTCTGGACATCATGCGAAATTACACAAACATTGCCTTTTATAAGTATAGATATATGTTGATTTTTAAAAGTTTATACAGTTGAAACATAAAAACTTGAATAAAGTTGCTATTGTTTTTTAAACAAAAGAATTGAGAAAGCCATATTGAGAAAATATGGCTGAAGTCTTTTTTTTAATAATCCATAGTATATTAAATAAAATTACAAAAAAAAAAGGAAAATAAAATTAGTGTCGAAACTGAAATGCTGTATAAAAAATTATGCAGAATCATAACGAATATACATTGATTACAAATGATTTACTATGAAAACATAAAACTCTTCTCGTGGTGAACTTCAAAATAAACATAATAATTATTTCACACATGATAAGGAACACTACATTATTGTTTGTGTACTTTTTAAACCACGAGTAAATAAGATGCAATATGGCATTAAGTAAAACTATTATTTTTGCTGTCATTACTAACATAATAGCCCAGATCTCTCGGTAACGATCTGACGTCACCAACAATAAAACTCTCGCTATAGCACTGCGAGACGTTAAACAGCATTATCTCATCGTTAGAGAACCTAAATTTCAGTAATTTTAAATTTAAAAGAGTAATTGTCCTTCTAATTTCAAATTTAATAACTCTAAAATAGTGAAATAAAATTTTCTATTGATTGATATAAAATGTATCTTGCTATGATCAATAGTTCCCGAGACATTTTAAATTATATTAATCATATATTTCAAATTAATTTCCGTTTTTTTAAATAGAAAGTAGTAAATTACGTCAGTGGTATATCATGAGCGTGATATAGTTTGTACGCCATGATGCATCTAATTATTTAGTGCAATCGCGATGATATAATTTGATAATATTTTTTAGCAACGTTAAAATTTACACAAAGACATCTGAAGTACAAGAAAAATTGTTAAACAACAAAAAATACTTCACACTGAATGTTGTTTACCAAGAGGTTTTTTGAATAAAGAAATATGCAAATAAAAAAAATATTTCCTGTCATAATACATATGTTTATTTTATTTGCTTTCAATCAATGTTAAACATTTCTCTCGCATATATATCTATTTAAACATGTCAGATTTAACGGGAGATCTCTCGAATGAAGAGGCAATTTGCATCCATCATACCATGACGGGTGATTTTCAAGTTACAAAATAATTTATCTTGAATGATTTTGAACAAACATAATATAATTTAAAAACATCATCAATCTTTGTTAAAATTATGAAATGAAAGAAATAAAATGCTTTCAATATAATTTAACTAGTTTTAAACTGCTACAAGTAAAAATATTTCTATGATATGATTTAGCAAAGGTTGATTTTATTCTAATGTTACCTATGAAAACTCCAGTATCACTAACTTGATTCACTGATAAAAACTTTTCTTTTGAAATTAGGATACTCAAAACATTAATAACATGTTGGCGACTTCTTCCAATGACAGAACTTTCTGGCAACTGAAAATAAATAAAAAAAAAATAATTAGCATACTTTACAACGAAAACAAATTTGATGTAAGAAAGTAATATAAACCATGAGAAATTATTGGAAATGACTTATTGGAATTAAAATAATCATCAATGTCATAATTTGAGTACAGTAGAACCCCAGGAATCCAAACTAATTGGGGCTGACCTCTGTTTGGATTATCTGAGAAATTTGGTAAAATACACTTGATATACCAAATGCAGTAGAGCACTGACTCTGGGTGTTTTGTGAAGGCATACAGAAAGAGTATGCGGTGATTCACATTGTTCAGTGGCAAACAAGTTGAGGGTAAAAAGAAGATATCCGAGTTTGTTTCTACTAATTAAGGTGCCGTATTCATTCTTACAGACTAATTCGAATACTTCTTTTAAGTTAGGAATAAACATTAGCTTTATTTCTGATTTACAATTGCTATTTTTCCCTTCATTTTTTTAGTAAAAGATAATTAAAGATAATTTTTCAGATAATTAAAAAAGATGTTTGGATTATCTGAAATTTCAGATTCCCGGGATTCTACTGTATATATATATATTTAATTGCTGACTCAGCTTATGCATATGTTTCTCACTTCATAAAAAGTATAATGCAAACTATTAGGAATTCTGTGTAATATAAAATGCTAATATTAAAATTAGCTTTTAAAAATTTGTTCCAAATCTTTGTGAATTACTCTTTGACTTCAGAAATTTTTATTTTAACATTTTTAAAGCACTTTTATAATAATTTTGTTGTGGTATGCAGATCATTACAGAGGGTAATGACATATGCTCAGATATAGTGGGTGCAGTTTAGTTATAATAATATCCCATTTAGGTAACACAATGATTTTTTTTTAGACGAATCATGTATTATAAGCCATGGTCAGAAGAAAAGAATGTCACCTGACCTGGCACAATCCTTTGCAAATTTACACTCCACACCAACAGCAGGACATTTGACTCTTGAGGTTCATCACATGGATTAAGATACTTTATGCATTTAATTTTCAGAAATCTTCCATGGAATTAGGTCTAGAACCTGCAACCTTCTAGTCAGAAAGCTGAGTTAGTTTAGTCATATTATATCACATTTTAAAGCAACACGATTGCTATTTTAGGATGGACCTTGTCATTTTGAACCGTGGTCGGATGACGAGGACAACACCTGAGCTGGCTCCTCCCTTCAAACTTCCTTTCTTGCTTGCCTGAGCAGTTTTTAAATTTATTCTGCTAGGGATATTTTTATATTTTATATGAGAAGAGAAAGTCTCCAGTTTGTCTTTTATTGTGAGTATCACTCGCCACACTTGGTAGTTGTGTAGATGTAAATCAAGTTATTCTCTCCCCACCGAGGTGGGTCAAACCATGTATATACTCCCAGCTCTCATGTATTTAGAAGTACTGTCCCTGCTTGGCCAATTTATTGTACCCAATAAATCCCGTCCTCCACATTCTGGTAGGGGTGGCTCTCTCCCCGCTGGTCCTTTCCCAGCCTTACACCCTTCTTGGGTAGGCAGGGCCAGTGTGAGTATTTTTGCACCAGCGGGATGTCGTTTGACCCCCCTACATATGATTTAACATGCAACAGGCCCAATACATGATGGATTTTCAGTGGAATCGGGTTTCGAACCAGGAACCCTTAGGTTCCAAGGCCAACACCTTACCACTAGGCCACTATGGCCTCATCACCATACTGAGATTCTGCCATAATCCCTTGCCTTTATGGCAGTTAGCTCATAAGAATACATTTAGCAAATGACATTCACCAGTAGAAAAGAGGTAGATTGAAAAGAGAGCATGGGGGAAACACATGTTACCATCCTACTGTGAAGCAGGCAGCATGGAAAGATAAGAGAGGCACAAGCTGAGCATGTCTTTGTGTACAAAGTAAGAGGTCACACTGGATTGTTCAGAGCAATAGTATTAGCATTCCCATTAGATCTGTTCATTGTCAAGTTGAAGTGATTATCATAGTTAAATAAGACTTTTATGTAAGCATTTCTGGATATATACAAACAATTATAAATAGTATAACCATGACTCAAGATTACAGAATAGTATAATAATCAAAATTAAAGATTGTTATTTGCCATATATCTTCAACCTTCCAATGTAAAACAAACCAAAAGACATCATAAACATAATTAAAAATTTATTACTAATAATCTTCAGTAAAGAAAATGATTAGCAATAAGTGTAATTATTGGTAATACTAAGCTGAAACAACAGAACTCATTTGACTTTAAGCTATTCAACAATTTCAAAACAATATGAATCAATTTTTATGTGTGTCAGTATACATTCATGGAAATAAATTTGTAAAAAAATTGTGATACCTTAATGGGGTCCAAGAATAACTCGCATCCAAAAATAAACTCTGGGTGATTTTTCTTCAAAATACCCTTCAAATTCATCAACTTTAGCTGGTAACTCACTTTTGAATGGATATCTGAGTGTTCTGTAAAGTATTAAAAAGAAAGAAATACTGAAGTATCATTTACTGTAGTAAAATTAATAGCTAAATATTATGAAAATAATGTATATAAAAAGATAGGCATTTAAGGTACTTTTTACCCACTAGCATGCAGATTAAAATGTGTAAAGGAAATCAGTATGGAGTTGAAAAAAAAAAAAAAATGAAAAACATAATTATGCTTTAGAAAACACTTTGCTTTATTTATTTATTATGACAATGGACAACTTATGTTATCATAGGCTTTGGATAAAAAAACCCGTGATTTTTTGATATATTAAAAGATTTTATCATAGTAATCACATATATCTTAATTATAAGCATACAGTAAAGCACAATTCTCTATTATACAGCAGAAAATATAGTAGGTTTCACTTTTTATTGCAAGACACAAAGAAATCAAGTAAAATACTTTAAAGATAATTTAGATAAAGGACATGAAATTTTCTCATAAGAATTAACTTTAGAGGGCTAAACTCGACTTCAAAAAGTTTTGCAAAGAATCAACATGAAACAAATGAATGTAATTGAAGGCATTTCAGTATTAAAGGTAAATATTTATCTTAAAAAAAGAATTCATAAAATTTAGTAAAGAATTTGTGAAAGAAATTTCCATTGATAATCACTTCAGTTCTAAAAAAATAAAATTCTAAAATTATATTAGGCCATCAAAGAATAAACAAGTACTATTCTTAAAGTAACATAATTTGAGTAAAACTGAATTTAACTAAAAGATACATTACTTGATTTACAATTAAAAATGCAACTAACATAACTTTATATAAATTTTTTCTTTACATAAAACAAAAACTCGCCTTATATTAATATCAGAATAAAACTGAAAACAGTCATGAGAATTACCATAAAATGTCTATAAAAGATAGAAATGAGCTACAAGACACATAATTAAATTAAACATAAGGGTTACCGCAAATGTATCAGGCAAAATTGTTATACTTGGCACACTTATATATATTTTGGCAACTGTCCTGTTAATCAAAAAACATCATGCAAATGTCTATGTTAGGCAACTACTGCTTTCCAACTGATAGAATGGGTTAGAAATGTTTAACAAGTTATAAAGTGTTAAATTTATTTAACAACAGAAAGGAAAATAAGTTCGAGACGATTAAATGATAGGATAATCAATAAACTCACCAATTAAAGGTTTATAAAACTCAGGATTCAGAACTTTCAATAATAACTCCTTGGGTACACTATCTAGTATTCCTAAAGACCAAGCAACATTCAGTAAAACATCAGATGATGAAATATTTTCCATTGTGAAATGAGGTACGATTTTTTCCACAACAACTCTAACTTGTGCATTAGAAAAATGAAGAGCAGCAACAGTTAAAACATATGATATAAATTCTCGAGTCTTGCAATAGTTTAAATTATTTTTTATCCATTTTCCACAATTTTCTAGGATACCTAAAAATAATAACAATAACTCAAAATAATATTTCACAAGTTATTTAAATGATGATAAAAATATCAGTTATGAATATAAGCATTCATAAACAGAAATCATTTATAAATATTAGACCAAAGAAAATAATAGCAGAGAAACTTGGCAAATTTGAATGTCTTTAATTTAAATTCATCAGTAATTCAAATTTTTTTTTCTCTGGTTCTTTGAATTTTCTATTAACATACTTTAAGATATCACCTATAATTCAAACTTATTTTCATTAATTCAAAGTCAAAACTAAAAATTATTAAAAAAATTGTTTGCATTAGTTAAATATGTAATATCTTGTGTCCTCAGTGATCATAAATGCTTGAGAACTTTACTGCTGCACAGGAGTGGCGTAAGAATCTGCCCGATGGGGGGCACAGCATCCCAATGGGACATTGCCCCCCGGTCCCCAATTGGTGTTACTCCTGCTGCTGTACAATGTATTTAATCAAAAATACAATAAAAATTTCTGATAATTAAAAAAAATTGAACATATTAGCTGTGAATTGTGCTGCTTATATTAAAAACTAGCTGAACCGTCAATGCTTCGCTATTGCTAGATTTCAGAATATATATAGATTAAATGAACACAATTGAAAGTTTGATATCAATTATTGTATTTATTTAAAATTAGATATCTATATATGTAAAAGGCAGTGTTCATACATGTGTGTGAACACTTGAAATTCCAAAGAAATATATTTGCAGAAATTTGTGTTCTGCATCGGTAAATGGAAACAAAGAGCCTGCTGTATGGTATATTTGTCCTTGAATCTTGAATGTTGGCATATAATTCTGAATTATTATATTCGTTGCACCAAACGAAGTCATTTGAAAGCATGTGTTATTATTTCGTATGTTATTCAAAAAATACTTCGATTGTGTTGTAGTACCAGAGAACAATGGCTCAAGTGGTGCCCTCAATGGTGGCAATTTAACTTTACCATTCAAACAACACAACCCAGGTGCTTCATTCTTAAATTTTAATGCCTTGAAATATGTGCAAACTTTATTCAAACTTTCAACAACCACAACTGGATGCAAGCTTTATCCAATTTTGAATTATACTGAAATGCAATACGATCAAGTTTTACCAATTGATTTAATTGATTCATTTACATGCGTAACCAACTATTGCCATGTTGTTCATTTCAATCTAATGCAGCAAAATCATCAGAATTAATACTGACATTAAGAAACTTACAAAACATTAAAAAATTGAACATTATGGAACTTCACAAAATTTAACACCACCACTCAAGCTAACTTCTACGCATGCGCGGCATTTCTTGCCTTGTGAACTTCAGATTTTTCAATGTGATTACAATAAGTTAAAAGTTCTTCCGTACTTATAGTTAATGACTAACAGTAAAAAAAATCCCTTAATATAAAAAAAAAACTGATTTCTGACTCATAATAGATGGCTGAGTTTCCAAAGCGTGATTAAAAAATATCGAAAATATACTGCTCTTAGTTTCGATGTTATTTACATAGTTGACACCCAAAATTCAATATGCTGTGTCATTCTAAATATTGTTTCTGAAAGTTTTTTCCCCCTTAGATTTGACATTAAAGTGTTCGTTAAATTGCTGGAGATGGGTATTTCAAAGAATACCGAAATAACAGACAAATGCTTTTTCTTCCTCTTTTTGAAAAAAAAGACCTGTAATGTGATGTCCTCTTTCCATTCCTCTATCTCTTTCTTTCTGAACGCTTTTGTGTGGAAGTTTTTGTATAAGAATTCGATCATGAAAAGAAACGAATAAAAAGAGAAAGTGGTTCTTATATGCTGTGCAGAGACAAACATAGTTACCGCTAGAGGCATTCTGACTAATACATTCTGAAGAAAGGTGACAGAAACGCTTCTTATTCTGGAACTACTCATATGACAGCTCATTGTGGGCCATTTGAAAAGTGTCATATCAATAGTTTATTTTAAAAAATCGTAAAATTATTTATTAAAAATCTTTCTAAAAGTCATAAGCAAAAATAAAGCCAAAAATGAATTTAAGGCCAAATGAAAATTCCAAAGGACAAGGACTTTAAAAAAAAACAAAATTTCCAGAATTTGGCCTTAAAAAGGCAAATGTGGTAACCCTGCCTCTGTTCCCGATGCCTACGTGACGTTGAAAAACAATCCTGTTTACAAAAAGCAACCCTGTGTTAGGAGTTGCACCAAGCATTTTATCAACCATCACCAACAGTAGCCAAACACTAAAATATTATTAGGCTCCTATCTTTCTTTCTAAAGGTCAGATGAGGATTTCTATACCTTTAAAATTTCCCCAGACAAAGTGGATCATTTTGCAAAAACCGCGCGTAAATCGGTACAGTAGTTTTTGAGTTTATAGCGAACACGCATACGAACATTGCCTTTTATATATACATAGATTTACTATACAATATTTGTATTCAAAATGCTGCTTGCAGTTTTAATCAAATTAGTTATTTATTGCAATTATTTTTAAATTTATAAATTTTTTTATTATGAATTTATTCTTATTTCTTAAAATTTATTTCATTAATTTATTAAAATTAGTTTTAAATGAATTATGTTAAAAGTTTAAATTTTAAAATTTAAAGTCAATTTCTTCCTATACTTATTTTTAAACCCAATTTTTTTTAATTAAGATTTCTTGAATAAATCATATCTTCACTGTGATCCTTCCAGCTTTGAATTATCTAATACATATTTTTAGGTTATTGATCTTTTAACATCTGAAGAAATTCAGGAATGACAAATTTGAACACAGTCAGAAATTGATAAGAATAACTTACAAATATAAAGGAAACTTTCATGTTTAAACAAATATTTAAAACAATGAAAATTAAAAGAAAGTAGAACTGTATGTCATTAAAATATCAGATTAAGGTCTGAACTGCTTTTTTTTTAAATTCAAAATTAGTGTGATTTCTTCGGAAAGATCAAGGGTTTAGTTTAGTTATATTAATGTCCCATTTTGAAGCAATATGAGGGATATTTTGGGATGAACCTTGTAATTTTGAATCGCAGTCGGATGACGAGGACGACACCTGTGGGAAGATCAAGGGAATAATCAAACAAATAACCAAAATCCTAATTCAGAAAATGGTTATCAATGTATTTTTCATTAAAACATAAAAATATTTTTCAACGTTTTTATTTTTGTTATTTACAGATTTCAAAACTCTCATAAAATTAACTACTGACCAATTTAACAGAATTAATACTCTGCAGTTAAGCAATCAGTATCATTATTTCTGTTCAATAATATAAATGAAGCCAAGGATATTAAGAAATACTATTTTCTGTGTTGCATTTATAACTTAAATTATACCTTTTCGAAAATTAATTTAGAATAATTTAATAATTAGTTTTAACAACCAATAATTAGATTTTCCATATGATATAAGTAAATTTTTAACAAAAAAATAACAACAATGCAATAATGAATTTTTAGCTACATATAATTAACTTCAAAATGTATTTTCACAGTTATTTTTCCTGTATTCCTAACTCTCATTAATAAAGGTACACAATACTATTGAATAATAAAAGCAAATCATGAAGTGCAAAGTAAATATTTTATAGTATATCATAATTTTTTATTTATCATTAATTATCTTTTATTTTCTAACTTTGGATTTGGGAAAAATTTTTCCATAGGGCCTATATACAAGCCAACCCTGCATATAAATGTATATACAGTATACTCTCTATTATCCATGCACAGATTATCTGGCTTGTGGATTATCCGTGCTCATTCCAGACTCATAAAAAAAATTTAAAGAGAAACATTTTCACGCTTATTATTCATGTAAAATCGATGTTGATGTTCGATCGAAAGATTCATTCCGTTAAACTAGTGAGTCATGATGGTGGAGGCTAAAGAATAAATTTTTTTTTTCTTCCTCCATGTGCAATCTCTATTGGTTCAGCCCCTAATTTTCCGAGAAATGAATCATCCACTTCCTACTAGCTCATTCTCGTACGAACATGCTTCTCCCTGACATATCATTCTTTAACTTCGTCTTCTCTTACCTTCACACGTGTTCCTTTAGTTTTTGAGTCTTGTTTATCGTCAGTTAGTAGCGTGAAATTTTTTACTGGTAAAAATGAGTGGTGTGAAACAAAAACGAAACATTTTAAATGTTAAACAAAAATCAGAAATCCTTCAAAAACTTGATAATGGAGAATCATCTAGAACTTATGCAGAAGATGTACTAAATGAGGGAAATACAATTTCTCATTCTGCTGCTATACAATCTGTGGAAACTTTGTTAGATTATATGGGACAAAGTGGATTTGATTACAAAGAGGAGTTGATTAAGTGGCTCGTAAAATATGTGTCGATATACGACAAGAGATGAACAAAAAGCAGAAGCAAAGACACATTACAGATTTTTTAAAGCAGTAAATGTTAAAAGGAAAATTCCTAGTTTGATGTTATACAGCATGCAAATGTAAGTAATTTTTATATTTTGTACTGATGCTGATTTTTTTTTAATAAAAAGGAGTTTTCAGATTATCCGTGTTTTTCAACTGTTTGTTCAATCCCTCCCAGTGATTAACTTGGATAATCGGGAGTGCACTGTATCTAAATTCACATAATAAAACAAGGTTTTTCACAGATTATTATTGTTTACAATTACCTGTATGCCTCCACCTCATATGTCCACAAGCTGTTAATAGTCCGGTGATTAAAGATGCTTGCTTAACAGAAGGAATTTCATCTTCGAAGTGGTTCAAGAGACAGGTAAACAATTTAGGATCAAAGAAATTCAGTTTTTTAAAAGCATAAAATATATCAACTGTTTCATTTAAATCTGGTCTTTCAAGTTTCTGCCGCATGTGAAAAGCTAAACTGTTTAAAATGAGAACATTTCTATTGGATTTTTCAGCTAGCAAGCAAATCAACTTGCACATTTCATTAACCTGTAGGGACGGAACCACATCAATTATCTTTTGCTCTAACTGCTTCTGAAGTTCCTTATCAAATAAGTGTAAAATATGAACCAGCATTAAAATTTCGGAAGATGTTGAGATTTCATTCATTATTCTCTCCAGCTGATCAATTAACCTAAAAATAACTTTCTTCTGTAAATATGTCTCCATATATTTGTGATGATAATAAAGACAACCAATGACATTAAAAGCAGAAAATTGTTGAATATTACTTAAAATACTGATTTCAGCTGAAACAACACATGAAGAGTTTACAGGAACACCTACTTCGAACAAACTTCGCAACCCTGAAACTAAAAGACTAGGTTTCATCTCTATACAGTGTTTTTCAAAAGCCTTACATATAATTTTAAATCTTAAATCATCTCTAAAGCTTTCACTGTTAGCACCTTTAAATAAAACTTGCATTCTCAGAGCTTTTAATATAGACACTGATTCAGGTCCAGAAATAGTTTTTTTCTCAAGTCCAATAAGAATTTCTTCCACTGGTTGATTTATGAAGGGTTTAACATATTTGGAAACTTGAATGTTTTCAGGTACTGTAGATACATCACGGCGATGAATGAAGCTTATGTTAGGGAGTGATGAAGAGATAAAATGAGGAGTCCGAAAATGCGAAGAAATAAGATTTAATCTGCAGTTATAATTCCTAAACAATGACGCAGATATATTACAGTTATAATTCCTCAGCACTGATGCTGATATATGACGAGACATTATGAAAACGTTTTTAAATAAATATAAATAATGAAAATGAACTATTATAAAATGTCATTTGAATATTCAATATTTTTGTCCGATACGAGAGCAGAACTGCATGATTTTTCATGTACTGATCCAGACCTAGAAAGAAAGAGAAAAACAGTTTTCTCACTTGATTTATAAACAGATTGTTATACAAATTTCTTTTTCAAAAGAATTAAATAAAAGCACTATCACTGAAAAATCTCCCAAGAAAGATTTAGAAAGTAAATTCAACTTTTGTAAGTATTGCCAATCTTTCGTTTGTTTAATGCAGTTCAAAAGTAATCACAAATAAATAAAAAATATTTTTGAAAAAATGATAAATTTATTATGATTGTTAAGATGTATAATATGTTACAGATATATTTTGTAACATATCGGGAAAATAAAAAAAATACAGGATACAGGGTGTATACTTTTATCTTTAAACAACCTAATTGCATTTGAATGAAGAAAGCTGGTACTGTGAAAGTAATGTCTAACTATACTTAATCCATTAATGTCCTATTTATAGCACAGTTACATTCCACTTTCATGGCTAAACTGAATGTATCCCACTGTTTCTATTTTGTTTTGGTGACAAGTCACTATGTATTCCTAAACTATTTTCAACAAGAATATATTGACAGCATGATTTTGAAATTTGTTTATTCCTTCGGTTTATTTTTGTGGCAATACAGGGAATTAGAAAGTAATCTTTATTTTTTGGAAGTTTACTATAGTTAAAAAACCTCTTGATATATATGTATAAACAAGTTTTGGAAAGGATTTTCTACTAATTTTTTGACATTTTTTCTAAAAAAAAAAATCTCTTAATATTTTTTTTCAGAATTTAATTTTATTTCATAGTTATCTTAATCTTGTTGTTTTAAACATAATTTAATAAATATTTATTGAAATTTATGCTTTAAATTAATTTGGGCATCACTGGGTCAGGTGGTGATGCTCTATCCTCCGAGAGTTCCTAGGGGTAAAATCTTGGAAATTAAGGATATTATCCTGAAAGTTAGGGCATGTAATGGAAAAGTCAGTTACAAATATGTAATGATATTGATTAAGTATTAAAAGAACCTCTATATATGTAATAATATAATATCTGTAATAACTTGTTTATAAGCTCTGAAATTGTGCCCAAGGAAGGACACTTCCGAGAAATATTACTATAATTCCCAATAAGAAAAAAATTGAGAATATTATTTTATCTTTTTCTTCAAAACACCTCACATTTGTACAAATGTTAAATGTATTTGAACATATCCAAAAATACAACACTTATTCATTTTTTTTTGTGTGGCTTTCATAGTGATTAGTTACCAAGGGATATGCATTTCAATGCTTCTATGCACTAACAAGCAAAATTTATAAAAAACAGTGCAGAGAACAGACAACATATTTTGCAGAAAAAGCCGACTAAGTAAAAAATATAGCTCAATTAATTTTTTAAAGATTTTACATTATAGAGCAGACACAATCAAAAGAAAACATAGTATCTATAGGACAATCATTCCAATCAATACTACTCCATCAAATGATTGCTAGTTAATGTGGAAAGAAAATGGATGTGGTCTGTCTTTGGATTACGACTTACACTGCACTACAGAAAACTTTAAAATTAACCATGTAACAGAAAACACAGATGAACAGTATACACATAAAATGTT
The DNA here is from genome assembly GCA_013235015.1 of Araneus ventricosus. NCBI lineage: Eukaryota > Metazoa > Arthropoda > Arachnida > Araneae > Araneidae > Araneus > Araneus ventricosus. The sequence goes on from BGPR01015272.1 coordinate 34,184, forward strand.
CAAAACATTGCATGTCTTAATTCTATATATCAGGTTATCAAAAATACATTTTATTTTTCGATGAATAACCAGTATGCATCAGGATTACAATTTTTTTTTTTATCAGTAAACTTTTTTAATGCAACAATGTAAAATAAACTCGTATACATAATGCAATGCAAATGTGGCTAAATATAAATTTAAAAAATATCATACAGGATTAAAAAATATTAATGCAAGCATTTTAATAAAATCTTACTTTTAAAATTATATAAGGCATGTTGTTTGGGTTTCAGAAGCAGACCGCACAAGCACATCACAAATATTGTTGGTTGCAGTTAAAAGATCAAACAAAAATTTATTCTTGCATATTATATAATTTATCTAGTGAAACAAAGAAAAATTAGAAAAGTATGTGAACTTATTTACTGATTTTTCTTTTTTCAAATAGCATTAAATACACTGACAAGCTCATTGTTAAGTTCTAGTGCGACAGAATAAAACGTTGTTAAACCTTGCTTAAGAAGTATATATTTGACAATAAACGGATGGCAATGTGGCGGGATGTTTTGATTTTGCTCATGCTTGTTTCTGTTTATTATTTTGGACTGCACTCGTAGCTTTTATTCAAGGAAGTGGGGACTTGTTTTCTTGTTAATAATTATATAAGAAAAATTTGAATGAATTAATTATATGGACGCATTTATGACTTATGTTTTCTGAGGAAAGTACGGAACTGTTTCATTAAGGATATATTTCGAAACTGATTTTGCAACAAATGATTTTAGGGTTCTGATTTAAAATGTTTTGTTAATGAAACATATTCCTATAAGAATTATTCTTTGAACTAATAAAAATCTATTGCAAAATGCAACCTGAAACTGCGTCCCCTAAAAAACGATTTATAGAATCGTCCTCATTTTACAGAAACTGTGATTTAAATGATCCCTTTTCTTCAATGAAAATTGACGATTCCCAATTCCTAGATAATGTACCAACACGTGGTACTTGTTCTGTTTGTAACAGATCTCGCAAATATTATTGTTACACTTGTTATGTTCCAGTGACTGAAATATCTGACAGATTGCCAACAGTTAATGTAAGTTTTTTTCCCCCTGTGTCTTTTTAAGTATTAGTGTGTTTTTAATGTAATGATTACTTAAATAAAAGGCATAATGAAGTCTTTTTTTTATCATTCCATAGCTTAGCAGAATCAACATTAAATATTTGACTTTTTTCAAGAATCAGCTGATTCAAGCAAAGCTATATTCTATTTAATTATTTTCTCTTAATTTTTTTTTCATTTTAATGCATCAGTTCTAATATTTTTTATGTTTACTCAGTTATTTATTTGTTCTTTTTTATTTCTAAGTTAGTAATTGATGTTTGATTTAACATTTTATCTTTTGTACTATAGATGCAGCTTTTATTGCTATAAAATTGCCTCTCTGCAGTCTTTTTTAATATACTTCAACTCCACAGGTTTTCTCAGATATCATTTTTGCATTGATGCCATTGTCAAGTACCTAATCATTTTCTTAATTAATGTGACATCTACTTTAGTTTTTGTGCTAAATATGTTAACGTTTCCTCAGATTTCATCAAATTATTGATTTGCTTTTATTAAAATAATTATATATGAAACTCAATTATTATATTATTATTGCATCTAATACCATTTTTAGATTTTCTGAAGTTTTTTTTTACAATGTATTTCCCTTTGAATATACCTACTTAATGTTCACATTAGTTGTGAAACAGTTAGCTATGTTTTATGCTAAAGAATGTTTAAATTCTTCCTCAGTTTTATTTATTATGCTGTCCTGTAATAATTTCTTTGGTTTACTTGAGTTTTCATTTTACTCAATTTAAATTTTTCAGTGATTCATCACAAATATAAATCGAAAATTTATTTTTATTTATTTTTTATTGAGTTGTTACGAAGAAATATTTTTTCTTATGTAGAAGTGATAAAATTATTTTTGTATGATAGTAAATTATAAACAAAACTAAAAATAATTTAATTTTAACATGATATATGTAAATTTTAAAAAACTCATTTGGAAAGTAGAAACCAATTTAACCTGCTTTTATAAAAACTGAAATTTAAAAGCCATTTTTTCTGCATAAAATCTGTTTCTGTTTAATCATGTGACCATTCTTCTAAAACTGTATTGCTATTATTGTCTGAAAATATCTCTGGTTTTTATGCATTTAATGTTTTTCCTATGCAGCTTCCAATAAAGATTGATATAATCAAGCACCCTAAAGAGGTTGATGGTAAAAGCACGTCAGCTCATGCTGCTGTTTTAGCTCCTGATGATGTTAAAATATACAATTACCCTGATTTCCCTTCTTATGAAAATGAAAGGGTAACACTTATATTTTTATTTCTTACTTGCTTATTTTTATATTTGGTATTATTTTTAGAAAAGAATTTAATGAATGATAAACTTTATTTCTTATTTTGTCAAAAAAAAAAAAAAAATAATAATAAAAGGAAATAAAGGATCAGAATCTCTCTAGTATAAAGATAGTGAAGCCTGTGAATTTCTAGTTTATTCCTAAAATAACTTTTCAATTTTCTAACTAAATATTTAAAAATTATTTAATCTATTATGATTATTAAGATTTTCATTGAAATCCTGAAGTGAGGAATACTCTCATTTGAAAAAAGGACATATAGCACAGAATAAATAAATATTCAAATGAAACTGCTTATTACAAATAAATAATTTAGTCTACAGATAACTAACTATTATTTGTAACAATATTCAACTATTATCCTTATCAGTTTGAGATTATGGAAATATGCTGATGACTTAGTTGAATTTTCATTAGAGATATTTTATTTTATGCATTTTTTTTATTTTATGGATTATGAAAGATTTTATGCCTGTTGAAAAAAAAA
>BGPR01015273.1:0-37069 GCA_013235015.1 Araneus ventricosus
TAACATATGATACGATTAAGGTAGATTCAATCGATGGTTATAAGTTTTGAATTCATGGCTTTAAAATATAACGTGCTAGAGTCTTCTCCCTGAGAAATCGTCACTGGAATCAGCTAATCGTCTTCTACCAAAATACCCTGAATCAAAGAATTAGTATCAGCATTCTCTTTATCTCGATTTCTGCGAAGTCTTTACAGATATCATGGAATGCAAATTAATTGAGTTAGTTTAAAATAAATAGTTTGCAATATCTTACATTTGAATGCATGAAGTGATCAGAACCAGCGTTCAGAAGCTATTATTGTACATTTTTATTTAACTCGATTCTTTTCATGCTTCCATTGAAGAAATTTTGCAATCGATTTTGCAATCCTTGTCTGGGCTCATAGAAATTTGAAAATTTGTGCACTTATGTATCTTCTACGAGAAAAAATATTTCGATACTCTCATAAATTTACTATCCGATAATCGATTAATTCAATTAAATTTTGATTCCATACCAGTAGAGCCATCTCGTGGTGAAATAGAGATAAAATGTTTTCAGGATTCCTTAATGTTTGTACCATTTATTTATATATTAATTCGTTCGCTAACAACCGTCACATGTGTTAGACAGCCGTTTCTTACCACCTTTAGCAAATTCGGCTCTTTGGACTTCCTGGAATTTCCCTTTGAATATGTTAACACCTTGAATCTAGGGTGATGTGGTGTGTAACATTGTAATTTTAAGAACAGCTAGAAATAATTTTGGAAATCGATCAAGAACTGAAGCAAGTTCATTCTGACAAAAATATAGGATTTTTCAGTTGTCAATAACTAATTTAAAAAAAGGACATTGAAAGATGTTGCGAAAAAAGTAAAGTGGATTGCAACTGAAAATTATCTAAAGAGGCCGTAAATTATAATGTTTACAAAGTTTTTAAAAAAAGTTTCTGGGGATTCCATTTTCACCAGAACTATAAGGAATTAAAAACTTAATACCTGACTTTTGTTTTATGAAACATCATACATGGAGAGATATGAAATATAGTTTAGTTTAGTTGTATTAACGTCCCGTTTTGAAACACCACGAGGTCTATTTTGGAACGAACCTCGAGATTTTGAACCGCGGTCAGATTACGACGACATCATATCTGGCATCCCGCTCTCCAGACTTTCACACCACACTAGCCTCCAGTCCATCCTTGTGGATTCTGTCCCTATGGGTGAGTCGTTGGACATGGGTTGTGGGCATCGCGTTAGCGTAGGGGGGGATGTTTGGCCACTGCGTAGGTTTTAACGTGCAATAGACCCATACACAGCTGGATCGTGTTTCGAGCCTGGATCCCTCCGGCCCCGAAACCGAGACTTTAAAACTAGGTCAACGCGGTCTCAGATATGAATTATCACAAGCCCACTTGGAATATTCTTTTAAAATCTATTTTCGAACCTCAGGACAAACTTACACTGTTTATTTAAAAGCTTAAAAACAGGAAAAAAGTACTACATCAAGATTTCAAGAGGAAATACTCTTTCTTCATAGTTTTCTCCAATGGCCATCATTGATTTTGGATAACTCTTTATTTTAATCGGCTGGCGTAGTGATATATAAATGTCGAATATTTTTTATAAAATTACTATTTGCCTCTAAATACCCAAATTTTATTGAGATACAGTTAGTAGCATTCCACTCCTTTCCCGGCAAATATATAAAATATCCTGATTAGATGACGCATGTCCCTTCGGATGTTTACTGCTCTTCCAACCCGCATAAAAGAATGGAAAGAACACCTCAGATACTGTAGCGTGCCCAATGGAAATTTGCCTTTTCCTGTTTTGGAAAGTTACAGATTCAAATACCAAAGATTCTATAATGTTATTCATTATTCAGATACGTCATTGTTTACAAAGATGAAGAAGAATCCTCTAACTGAATTATCGGTCATTACGAATCCTAAGAATAAAGCTTGGTAAAATGAATCCCAAGATCTGTATTTAGTCCCAATAATACACAATATTTTCTCTGAAAAATAATGAAATTCACCATATATACTTAAATCGTGTTCTGAATCATCACATTCATTTTATTGAGCATTGCGACCTCTCTAGCAATGAACAAAAACCGTGTTCCTCTGGTATTAGCTGTCAATATGACAGGTGTTCCTGGCAACCGAAGATCCAGTAGAGAGGTAATTCTCAGCTTCATGAATTTTTCTCTCCTTGGTCAGATTTTTTCAAAGAATCATTGTATGTTTTATATATTTTATAAACAAAATATGTCATACGCAAGCAATTTACCTTTAAAAACACAGGAAATACATTGACGAGTTTTCTGTTTTTTCATTTGTGGTAAAGTAGGACTTCCGTCTCCATCAACTTCCGGTGATATTGTTATGTCAATGGGAATCTTCAAAATTTAAACACCCTGTCTGAAAATCTTAATTAATGTTTAAAGTGGAGTCTTCTAATGTTATGGCTTAAAGATACTATGGAAATATTAAATTTCATGTTCGTATTGTTGTAGTTCTCAATGTTTACTTAAAACTAGAGCCTAATTTTGTGGAAATGTTGTCATAATTATTCTTTATTGCTCATTTGTGCTTGGTGTACTCAAGAAAGAACTGATTCGAACTTCGCGCTTGATATGGAATACAATTGGATATGGCGATGGCTTAAATTGGAGGGTAACTGCAAAACGGAAGTGAACCCTCACCACGGAAGTTCTGTGAAAACCAAAATAGACAAACCAGAAAATTCGTCCATACACCTCTCAAGCGTCTGATCATGTTTGACGGATTCAAATCTGTGAAACGCATTTGTCGGATTCAAATCTGTGAATCGTATTTGTCGGATTCAATCCCATTAAACACATTCAACGGATTCAAATCTCTGAGTTCAAATCTGAGTTTAGGAAAAGCTTATCGAGTTGAACTATTCGGTCATACAAAGCTATATGTTTGTTTTTAAATAACTTTTTTGCATTTCCTTGCGATTTCAACTAACAAAATATCCAGACATTCGGGAGGGAGTTCACGTTTGTTGTTAAAATTTATTTTCTCGCAACGGTCTTTATCAATGACAACTTTTGTCGATGAAAGCCTGAAATAATTTGAAATTTTTGAACCAAAATATTGGAAATAACGATCAATATCATTGAATTAGGGTCTGGGACACAGGTATACGAACATTTGAAGTTATATAAAAAGAAATATCGTGAAAAATTTATTTGCGAAATAAAAAATACAAACATAATCGGGTGCAACTCCTCTACCAGATTAGTACGTACATCAAAGCTATCCTAGTGCAAGTGGTAGAGAGCCAGGAAGATAATTTACTTAACTTTACACTACGACTCACCCCTCACTCCAGATATAAAAATCTCCGGTTTGCAGTTTGGATGGGTGTGCTTAGAAATTTTATTGAAAAAAGAAACATTACAGACAGTGTTTAAACATGGACGAAGCACATATGAGAACTATAAAAGAAATGAAAAATGAAATGTTGGCAGGTGAAAAGAAAAACTCGTGAAGCGGAAACAATTTTAAGACAGGGCCCAAAAGTTTACTCCTTTTTAAAACTTGTCGGAGGACTGATTAGGGTCCTTGGTACAGAACCTATAGAGGGTCGGGGTCTATCCGTCTTAGGTCTTGGTGAAGGAGAAAAATCTGGGTAGGAGACGGAAGAACCGGTTGAGTCCGGTTGCTGTTTGATAAGGTTCTTTTTATCAGTGAGTTAAGATATCAGTTTAGCTATTTTTATTCTTGATAGTTTATTTAAAAGTAAGTTTTTCCACAAAAGTAGAGTATTTTCTGCACTTGGTTTGGTACAATGAAAAGAAGTTGCGTAGTGGAGAGGGTCTCCCTCTTCCCCGCATGAGCAGATATCTGAATGTTGAAGCCGGAATCTGTAGCTTGAAAAAGGACTGTGGCTCGGAGCAAAAAGGATGGATTCTCTTTGTTATGAGGCTTGGATTCAGGAAGCTATTTTACTTTACACTACGACACACCTCTGACTCCAAAGATAAAAATCTCCGGTTTGCTGTTTGGATGAGTGTGCGTAGCAACTTTATTGAACAAAAAAAGAAGAAGAAATGGTTACATGCAGTGTTTTAACATCGACGAAAAACATGTGAATATTATAAAAAAGAAAATGTGTGGTTACATACGAAAAGAAAGACTCGCGACGCAAAAACAATTTTAAAACAGGTCCCAAAAGTTATCTGCATCTATTTACTTGTAGGAGGACTGATTAGGGTCCTGGGTATTGAAACTCTAGAGAGTCTTAGTCCATAAATCTGAGGTCTTGGTGAAGGAGCAAAATCTGTGTCGGAGTCGGATGAACTGGTTGCGCCCGGTGGCTATTTTATGAGGTTCTCATTTTCAGTGAGGGAAGATATGAGTTTATCTATATTTATTCTTGATAGTTTATTTCAAAGTAAGGTTTTCCACCAAAGTTGAGTATTTTCTGCACTTGGTTTTGTAAAATGATGAGATAACGTCATGTGGCAAAAAGATGCGTAGTGGAGAGGGTCTCCCTTTTCCCCGCATGCGCAGATATCTGAATAATGAAGCCAGAATCTATAGAGATTGCTGGTAAAAGGACCGTGGTCTGTAGCGAAGAGGATGGGTTCTCTTGACCATGAATATGGGGTTAGAGTGACTTTAGGGAGAATATTAAAAATTGCTCTCCCAATGTCGCCTGAATCCCAGTCTTGTTGCCATTTATTGAGAGAGAAGTTCCTAAGCATTTTTAGGGGACATTTCGGGCCTGAAGATGGAGGTGAGTCCCTTCTTTAGTAGCTTGCTTGGCTAGGATGTCTGCTGCTTCGTTACAGAGGAAACCAACATGCGCCTTAATCCAGTTAAGTTGCATTGATGGGTTCTGAAGGAGGGCTTGTTGTGTTTCTTGCATTAGTGGGTTAAAACTTTTGAAGGACGAAATTGCTCTGAGTGCCTACTCGCTGTCACTCCAGATTGATGTTGATATTCCCTTTTCTCTCTAAAACCACACTTAGGCACAAAACAAAATATGGATACTTCATCTCACAAATTATATGCGCCCGACGGAAGGTTAAGAAATTTTTGACAGGGCTTAAATTCCATAAATTTCTGTATAACTTAAAAAGAAGCTCAAGGAAAATTTGAAAATTCATGGTCACACTTGCAACAACTGATTCAAAGTACAAAATAACTTTTTCAGGTATCCTACAACAGATTGAAAATTTAATTGATCCCAACCATGACAAAGCCAACTCATACTGTGTTCTAAAAGCTTAAAATATTAGATTATTAATTTCATTTAAAGGTTATTTTCCAGAGAGTTATGAAAAATTATATTAACACAAACATCCTTTGCATTTCTTAAAATAAACATATCATTTTTTTAATAGTGAGGATCTGAATAATTTTGTAGAACAGAAATTTTTCTATGACCTCGGTACTTCCTTGCACATCTACTAGGAGTAAATATATTAAATCTTTTTTTAATCTAAAAATCTTCAACGGAAAACAAACCTGAAATTTCAGAATGTAGCAAACACGCACGCATCGTGTGACAGATTTTGTATAGTAAAAATTAAAAACCTATCCTATTTGCAAATTTTCGAACATCCGCTTTTAAAAAGAATTTTCATATTAAAAGCCCAAAAAAAAAATACGATAAACGCGCTTCAGAATTTATGTCTGAAAGGACTTTAGAAAATGCAGGCGTATTATAGAAAGTTGTTCTGATTATTAAAGAAAGCAATTCAGTGAGAAAAGAACGGAGAAGCTTCTCGGTAGGCATTTTCCTAATTATTTTCGAAAACCTTTTTTGGGTGAATATTTTGAATGAAAAAATATATTTATTTCAGTCATGTAGTTGATAAATTACTAAATAATTAAGGGATTAAAGATACTCTTTATATTTTTCGTAAGCTGAAACTCATATGTTTTACTCTAATATAAAAATAACCTAATATTAACAAAGGTATGCAGCACAATAAGTTTATTTGTGCTATTCAAATACCAATTTCCTCGAAATATATTACTCTGAAAACTAATCGATTTAACTAGATTTTAAAAAATTACTATCAATTCAGTGAAACTTTTTAACAGCACCAGCTAGTTGTGTTACTTGTCTACAGTTAATTTATTATAATACTATGAACAAGAATGCTTTCGTTGATTTTGAAATATTCTTCTAAATCGTATTAAGGAAATTGATAAATACAAATGATTTCCAAACGAATTCAGGTAAACATCTTTCAAAAACCACTTATTTAAAATGTAGAGTTCAAAATCTCTTAAACATTTGAGAGTAAAATAAAAAAAAGAGTTAGAAAAAATATCAATGTTTTAAAATTATTGTAAACGATATGTATTTGAGGAATATCAAAAGTAGATTTTGGTTTAAATAAATCATTAGATTGAAAGTCGTATTATTTATATGCTGGTTTCTGCAATTATTTATTACTGAGGAAAGTGAAAATGTTTCTAATTTAGATTAATTTTATGCCAAAGGTCGATGCATGCAAAGATAAGGACGAGTAAAATATACTATTTACTTACTGAAAATTCTGAAAGGAGCATCTTCAGAACGAAAATTTTGCTATAAACAATACAAAGTAACATCAAACAGAATTTATCGGTTAATTATAACACAGATAATGCTAAACAAAATCGATTAAACGCAATAGGTGACTTATAATGACAACAGAAAATGAAATATATCTTTGAAAGTCACTGTTTATTCAAATTAGATTTATGATTTTCATTAGAGATCTTATAGGGTAAGCAAACATTTTTCGAATAACTAAGGAAAAGTCAACCCAAAATAATAATTAGTCAGGGAAGTAGGTTTTTCATAACGATTATAAATCTAATTGTCATTACATATATTTGGCATCCCTTTTTCATAGGGCATGTTCAAGACATAAAAAAAAATTATGTTCAAAATATCAAAACATAAGTTCTATATAAACTATCTTCTTTTCAAAGAAGGAAAATTTCTTGTGCATATGAAATAACGTATAAGAATTAAAATAAAATTAAATAAATAAGTATACATAATTGAATACTAGATTTAATATTAAAGAATTTCTGTCAATAAAAATTTAAAAATTTATAAGAAGTATTGTCAGCAAAGTATAAACAATAAAAAGAGTATAGTTGTTTTCTATAAATACCATTTCAGTAAGAAACTCCAAATATTCATCTAATTCAAAATCATTAAAAAGTTACATTTTTTATTAGTATTATTCATTACATTTGCTTAAATAAAAGCTTTATGTAGAAGTCCTCCGTTTATTCACAAAAAATTTAAAAAAATTATTGTACTATGATTTAAAATCCAAGAAACTGTAATAGATATAAAAATGCATACAAAAAATAAGTCTAAAATTTCAAGCAACTTCTAAATACCTGTTTTCAATGACCTTTATGCGAGCAAATTACTCTACCAGTGCTGTTTCTCATGTTTGATTAGACCACTTTCATGAAATCAATCCTTTACGAATATGGATCATTTATTTCTCTTCAGAGTGATGGGATCGGCGATGATTTAATAGTGTTTTTAAAAGTTGTGAAATTTTTATCGCAGAAATCAGACTGAAAAAGAAAAACTCTAGAGTATGTGTGCTTGCGAACATGTTTATCAAGGCTACCTAGAAGCGAGAATTCCATTCGACAACTTCCGAAAACAGACGGTTTCTGTTCTATGTAATTTTGAATGTGCCTATTCAAACATTTATTCAATGAGAAACCCTTCCCACAGGATTTCCAATAAAATGGTCTCTCTTCAGTATGGACTATGGAGTGTCTTTGAAGATCACCTTTCTGACGAAATTTCTTTTCACATGTTATACACAGAAATGGTCTCTCTCTAATATAACTTTTAAGGATGGAGCACACAATCGGCCACAACCTCAAAATTTCACACAAGTAACCTCAGCTACAGAAACGAAAGAAAAAAGACCTGAAAAAAGTCATAAATTGTTATTTCGGTTATGGGATTGGTATCTACACATCCATCCTGAGAGTAAAAAATAGTAGAGATCTGAATGGTTTCTTGGAATGAACAAGTTTGGCAGTTAATCCGGCAGACAAATCTTTCCGAGAGCATTGGTCTGGTCAGCTCACACTACGTTGAAAAATGGATGGGAAATTGAACAAATTCGCGATAGTAGGAAATTTTATGAAATATGAAATAAATGTGATTAGTCTAGATTGACCATCTGGCGAGAGAAAATCTGCTGCCTTGACACTCACGAAGGATTGCAAAGAAAAATACCAGTTTATATATATATTAGTATTTGTATCTCGTTATATTAATTTTATACGTTATTAGTTATACCAAAAATTTCAGATTGGCTTAGGGGCTAGTTAGATTCTGAACTTTCGCCACGTTCACTAGCTGTTTTTCAATGTAAAGGCTATTTATAAACGTTTTAATTTTGATATAAGTAGAAGTTTTAATGACTTAATTTTCTTAAGTTTAAAAGGTTAGTTGTTTCTACAAAATCATCCATTACTCGTAAACATTTGAAGACTGATTTTTTGATGGTCATTATGTGTTTTAATTCCATTTTGTCAAATTTTATGGGAGAGTTCTAAATCAGAAAAGACAAGTAAATCTCCCTCATTATGAAAACGTAAAACAGGAACAAAAAGAAAAATATTTTCTTTACCGACACGGATCATTCCATCATCAAATCATATTATAATTAGATATTTGAAAATGTCATATAAAAAACTCTTAATTTCGACGAATTTATTACTTATATGGAAGCAAATATTCGAAGCGACGAACTGTTTTTAGGGTGTCAGCTGCGAAGTTGAAAAAACAGTAGCTCGTTAACACGTGTTTAAAACTCAAGGTCAATTCCAATATTTCAGAACGGTTATTTGTTTTGAACTAACTCCACTTATTTGAAAATCCTAATAATACAAGAAAACTTCACATGAATCTAGATAAAGCTAAAGCTTTATTTAAAATAATAGAATGTTTTAGTAGAAGCCGATCAGATGATTGCGGCGCAAAATTCTGGGAGAGAAAGCTCTAGCACGTTGTTTATAAAACGATGAATTACTAAATGAATTCACAGATTGAATCTACTTTAACCGTAGCAAGAGCTACGAATTTTAAACTTGATGAGCACTACCGTCTATAGCATTACACTGCAGAAGATGACACGAACATTGATTGCTTGACATTACTATTAATTTACTATATGCTTTTGACAAGTCGGAAATTTTAAAAGAGGAAACTAATGGGTCGATACCTGTGTCAGTTGTGCTACACGATAGTCAATTACGGTGAGAAGCATCCATGTTTCTTTTATAAGAACGATGACAACGTATATTCATTACCAGAGCAACGTGAATCAAACAAAATGGATACAAAACATGGCGACCTTACGGCAAATTCAAATGACAATTCTGTGATCATATTTCCAGAAGAGCAACAAAATGATGCTGAAAATCTTGAGCAAATAAATATGTGCCTCACTAAAAGTCATAGACAGTTCTCTTTAATATATGCATCCAAGTCAAGAGTACGATCTAATTGCTTTTCAAGAAGGGTCTGCAATACAGAACAAGGGAACCCTTCCAATACTTTACTTTCGGGTCCCTTATTTAATGTTCATTCACGCGTTGTGCATTCAACACAAAACCAAGCAGCCTGTTTGTTGAATTCGTCAGATCATTTTGAATCTGCCTACAAATGTCAAGGTGACATTCGAGGAGCGTCTAAAAGAAAATCGAGACGCCCAGTTCGGGTGGAGCGAAACAATGGAAAAAACACTGATTCGATTTCTTTCCATGCAGCATCTAATAAACAGTGTGAAACTTCGCATGATGAGTGCAGCTGGCATCCTTTAACTGAAGATGAAACTTGTTCATCGAAATCCATTGAAAACGTTTCCCAGAAATCCCAATTTCGTTCGAAAAATGTGTCTGCAGTTCCGAATTTCCTTACTCATTTTCCTGTACCACCAAGATTTATAGAAACAGGGCAAAATGTGATTAAAGTGTCTGGAGATGACAGCTACCTTCATGCACCTTTTAATAGTAACGCCTCCGTACCGAAATCAGGTACTTGCATTTATAAAGGAAGATTGAGCTCTAAAAATATTCCTGTATCTACAGGATTTTCGGAAAAAATTAACTTCGCAAGTAAACAAATGCGTGAGAATAAAAATGAAGAGGAACGGCACCATTGCACGTCTGCAGTATCTTCTAAAGGTTGTAATAACCGATCCAATGTTTTCGCCGAGAATGCTGCATCCCTCGCTGCTATGAGTGATGCCGATCCTATCGCAGGTCCTTCACGCATGAATGTTGAGGCTCAGTTGCGCCCTGAACATGGAAATTTGATTTGCACAAAGTGTGGCAAAAGTTTCAGTCGGAAAGATAACCTCGTTGTTCACTATCGAACTCATACAGGGGAGAAGCCCTTTCCTTGTGATAAGTGTGATAAACGTTTCTCTACGAAAAGTGCTCTGACCTATCATCTCCGGACTCACACCGGAGAGAAGCCCTATCCTTGTGATAGGTGTCTTAAACGTTTCTCTAGGAAAAGTGCTCTGACCTCTCATCTCCGGACTCACACCGGAGAGAAGCCCTATTCTTGTGATAAGTGTGAAAAAAAATTCACTACGCATTCTAACCTGTATAATCATATCCGGACTCATACTTTAGATAGGCCTTATAAATGTCCAATATGTGAAAAAGCATACAGGTCAACCAGTAATCGTAACGAACATTACAAGAATGTGCATAATGAAAAGTGAACTTTATTCATCAACCATTTAAAGCAATTTTTAATTTTTAAGAACGCAATCTCCATTAGCTGTTCTGAAATAATTTAAGGCGCACAGAAATCCCGTTTCTATCTTTTTACCTTTCAGCTATTTTAAAATATTGTTTTATTAAGGTTATTTATTATATGATATGATAAACTTTCCTTTGATCGTATAATGAACGGACACATTGGAATATTCCAACTAAAGTTTACTTCTTTTGAGTGTGTGTATTTGTTGGTGTTTATTGTATTTTAATATCATTCATAGATCTTGATTGATTTTTAATGACAATCGAATTGTCCACGATTCGTTAATTGTTAATTAATAATTGTTTGTTTATGGAAGCGAATGAAACAATATATTGAGAGGTCTGTAAGATATGAAAATCGATAATTTCTAAATAATGAATACTTATTTTTATTTTTCACGCCGTATTTTAATCTTTACAAATATTTTAAGTTCAGAACAAATGTTGTATTTTAAATAGTATATATCGTTATTCTGACAGATATTTATATAATTGATATAAAAGTGCACCAAAATGATATTTTTACAATTTTTTTTAATTGCATTTATTTACAAGCATCATGCGATAGACAACCGTCACCTCAGTTAAGAAACTGATGATTAAAATTATTATTTGTTATGATAAATATTCAATTTTTGTGATAAAAATGGACGGATATCGGAATGTTTCAAATGAAGTGCATATTTATATGGGTATTTAAATGTCGTTGATAAATCTTAATTTAATCAGTAATCATTGCATATTTCAAGAATGTGCATAATAGGAACTAAATTTTATTGGAGAAATTTACAGATAATTTTTAAAATGGGATATCCATTTAGACGTTTTTAATTTAATAATTTAAAAGGAATCGATTATTATTTTATCACCTTTCAACGGTTTTAGATGTAGATTTTACTAAGATTATTATTTGATATGCAAAATAATTAATTTCAGAAATTGACTAGTGAATGAAAATAGGAATTTTTCAATTCAAGTGTATATTTATATCTACATTTGTTGTTTAATGTATTTATTCTTAAAAAAATAAAAGAATGTTTGAAATTTTTCTCATTATTGTATCATTGTATTTATTGTTTATTAAGGGAATAGAATAAAATATATTTGAGTGCTATGTCACACAAAAATTCTGTTTTTCTACAAATTATATCCATGAATTTTATGTTATACAAAATTTTAATGTGTTTCAAAAATGTTAAATGGAGTTCGTCGCAAGTTTGACCTCTCATTTCCGGACTCCAACCGGAGAGGAAAAAATATAAGAAAGGAACGTTTAGGATGAGCGCCGTAGATTTTTCGAGAAAACGTCGGGATAAATTCGTAAAACAAGCGTTTCGTATGAATATGTATATTTAATAATATTTATAATAATATATGTATATTATTTATTTAATATTAATATCAATCTCTTTAATAAAATATTTACACAAAATAGTACGATGGTTAAAGAATACATAAATCGCAAGCTACCGCAGACCCTTACTACATGCGATAAACTTGTGATTTATATTTTCTGTAACCATTATACTACTCTGTGTAAATATTGTATTGAAGAGATTGATAATTAAATTGCATATTAGTACGAAATATTTGTTTTATGATTTTATACCGACGTTTCTACTTATAAGTTACGGCACGGATCCGAAATGCCCCTTTTCTTGTGTTTTATTTAGAGTAGCTTTTAATTGCGCCGTCTGTAGACAGTATATAGAACTACATATTCCGTATGCGCAGTAAAACATTATTTACTACAAATGCTCATATTTCCCGTAATATTCAAATTTTTGAATTAAAATTTTACTTCAATGTTTCTTTTACTTATTGTCAAGTATTCATATTGTCAATATTTCATACAGACCGAAAGAAAACTTTGCATGTTATAATCAAACAACATGCGGCGTTTGAAATTTTCAATTTAATAACCGATTTTTACTTGTATTCTGATAAATATTTTTTGTCTCATTGTGGGTCCTATTATCCTCAAGCTCTTTAAAATGACTCCAGAATTAACTTCGTAGCTAAACGCGTTTCCATGCCACAATTATTTGTAACCTTACATAAAGCTAATTCATAACAATCACGCACATGCGCTTACAGTGGTACGATGACGTCACAGGCAAAACAAATACTATGCGACAAACTGTTACAGAGTAGATCTAACCGTTGTGGGGTCAACCATTGTTTTCGCATTTTGTCTCATATTTATTAGCGATTCAAATTTGACGGTATTTTGTCACACAAGAAAGTTCGACCGACTATCACTGCAAAAAGAGGAAAGACGTTTTCACGTGAAAAGTGCACTACTCAATGGCACCTGTACAAACATAGCTTTATTCATACCGGAGAGAAACCTTAAAAATGCCCAATGTGAGAAAAAGCATTCCGGGATAGCAATAATCTCAACTAATATTTCCAGAATGTGCATAATAATAAACTTTGCTCAAAAACCTTGTAAAGGAATTTTAATGGTATTTTAATTTTCCTGCGCTGTTCTTAATTAAAGAACTTAACTGGAACACAATTCGTGTTTTTTACTTATTATATTTTAGATATTTCAAAATATGGTTTTCAGATGCAACAACGGCGATGACATAAGATGTTTCAGGACAATTATGGAAACCAACGCTCTGGGAACGGGATGTGATGAGACGAAGTAGTAGGAGTAGTACAGTACAGCTATAGTATATTAGAGAGAAAGAACGCTTATCTGACAGCTACGTGAACTAAGCAAGAAACATTTTTGATCTATTTAAAAGAATAAGGAAATCCTTATAAGATATTTTTTTAATAATAAATTGTATTTTATTGTGGTAATATTCTTTTCAGTTACAAGTTATAATTTTTCTTGAAACTAATTACGGAATTATTAGAGTGAAGGAGACCTAAATTTTCCTCTCTGTTTAAAATTGTGGACAGATTGTCTTTATCATAAATTAGTTTTTTTGCATACTTTTCCGTGAATGGGCAATTCACTACGTAGTGTAAAGTATCTCCAACGGCGCCACAAGGGCATTTGATGTTCAAGCTCCTCTCAAACCGTACAAAGTACGCTGAGAATCTACCGTGTCCACTCAAAAATTGTACAATAAAATGACTAAATTTTTTCGTATGAATTGAAACCGCCGGTATTAGTATTTCTGTATGTCTGCCGTTTTTTGTTGTGGACGAAGCCAAACGCTCTTGCCAAATCTGTGTTTGCACATTGGAAATTGCATTTTTTAATTGTTTAAAGGATTTCTTTGGAATTTTTTCAATGTTAGGTCTCGTTGTAGCTTTTTTAGCATAACTATCAGCTGTTTCATTCCCCTGAATTCCAGTGTGAGCTGGAATCCAGTGGAATGTAATGGATTTTTCTTTGCTCATTTCTAAGATGTCGTTTTTAATTGCAAGAATTTCTTGTTTACTTGTTTTAAAAGTGTTGAGTGCTTCAAGCACCGAAAGAGAATCTGTGTATAAGTTGATTTTATTCCATGGTGCAATGGCGGAAAGGAATTCTAGGGCCATTTGTATTCCTGTGACCTCCGCCTGGTACACTGTGGCAAAATCTGACAACCTAATTGTTCTATTGAAAATCTCTGCGTTATAATAGAATACAACTATAGCTGCACCAACATGATCGTTAATCTTTGATCCGTCTGTATAGATAGCTTACGCGATGACTATCAACAATTCGCAAGGACAAATTGATTGATTGATTTAAAAAAATTTTGCCTTTAATTTCTTGACTAAAACCCGGAAAAAATACTTAATAAATCTTATTTTATTTTAAGTATGGTTTACGTCTAGAAACAGTTTGTTATCAATCGACAACACTGAATTTTAGTTAAGAAAAACATTTCCTTGATAAAATTTTATAATATTAAACCCATATGAATTTTAAGAATTAATAATAAAGATGAGGAATTTCCTTCAACATCGTGAAATAAAATATGGTATTCTCAAGCTTACAAACAAATAAAAGAAGTTGCAGTCTCAAATGAAAAACTTCAATTCATTTTCTAATTTTTCATAGGCTCTCAGGATGCCATATTTATGCTGTAAATTGATTTATTAACATTTTTAGTAATATCCAATTAGAAAAAGAGGCATTAGAGCATCTGCTTTATTCTCAAGACTTTAGAATGCAAAATCGGGTTTATTGCTTATCCCACGCTTTTGCGGGTCGGAAGCAAGTCTACTTTCTGCTGCATCCTGCGATTTTTGATAGCTAGAATATTTATTTAATAATTATAGCATTGAATCATATTACACTAATAAAGCCTTGGAAGTAAATAACAATTCACTACGTTCAACGGTATTTGAACATGTTTGCAGACGTCGCATCTAAATAGTGATTAACAAATTGGCTATCAGAGATTTAAAGCCAACACTGGGCATTTAAGGGTTAAAATATAAGGAAAAATCATTAACAAAAAATCTAAACTGTATATGTATTAACTCTTAATTACTTCTTCAGATATAATTATAATTATTTCTTAGATTCCTTTTACCTTCTCGCATACCAAGGACTGCATTTGAAAGTATAGTAATAAGGTGACCAACTGTCCTCCTTTAGGGAGGACAGTCCTCACTTTCCAAGTTCCGTCCTCCCTTGAAAAGTGTCCTTCAAAATGTCCTCCTTTTAAGCAATTAAATTAGAAGATTGAATTTAGATTTAATTTCTGAAAATTTAATTCAATAGGAAAATAAACACGGTGAAATTGATAAAAGATGGTGGAAATATTCAGCCATTTCAAAAATGAGCATATCCATGTGAAAATTTATTCTTTTTCAATTTTCGTTGTGTTGCCCTAGAATTAATGCAGTAGTTAAAAGGGTATTTTCACTTCCTAATCATTTTTGGACAAGTGAGAAATTGATAATGAAAGGTGATACTCTAGCGTAAAATTCAATATGAAGGATATTTCTTTTTCAGATATTTCTAATATATTGTTAGAAGATCATAAATTGACAAAAAATATTCATTCTATGGAAAAGTACTCATTTAAATAATTAATAGGTATGTAAGCATAATTCCAATTTAAAAAGTCACAAATGTTATTATTTTTCTTTATCATATTACTAGTGTGTTTCTACATTATTAGTTGCTTTGAAAGAAAATGTTTCTTTTTTATTTATGTTTCTTTCTTCAAATTTATTTGTGTCCTCCTTTTTTATTGTACAGATCACTTTAGATGAAATAATGGAAAAAATTCGACTTTGGATATGAGTCCCACTTTTTGGGAAGTTCTCTACAGGTCCGGAAAGAACACTCTTTTTTCTCTGTCCAATGAACTCGATACACAAATCATCAAGATAGAACAGGAAATTGGTATCTAGTCTTTTACACCGTAACATTTCTGCCCAAATTTTGGACAGAAATCCAGTCAAAGGGAAGACTGTCCACCTCCCTTCTCATAAGCATGGGAAGACAATAACTCAAAGCTCTAGCAAGGCAGATGGATGATTTTACATATGGTTTTATCTGCCAGAATAGGAGATGGGTATAAGATTTTTGGATCAAATATATTTAAAGGGTTGAGTGTATGTCGGTCGGTCTATTCGAGATTATCTTTGAAGCTTCTCAATCTAAACTCACCAGTCTAGATGTAACCAATTTTTGAAATTAGATTTTAGGCACAAAATGCTAGACCAGTGTCCAGGATTTTGGACTAAATAGGCCAAGCAGAAAAACTTGAGTTCTAGAATAAGATATTCGTTTCTCTTTTGCAATTGAGACGAGATTAAACACCAAACTTACCATTCTGTAGAAATTTTCGAGAAAGTCAGAGAACATTCTCACTGGTTTGGAATATTTTTAACCTTCTGACTGCGGATTTCCTCAAAATCCTTATTTAGATGCAACATTTGCAGAAATGTTCAAATACCGTTGTTCCAAACGAGTTGTTTTATGCCAAAGCTTTATTAGTATATAATTGATCAAGCTATAGAAACACCATTAATCATTACACGAAATCGCAGTGCAGCAGAAGATGGACTCTTCCATCGCTGGGATAACAGTCGAGGTTAATAGGGAGTCGAACATGTTTTACTCCAAGTGCATTGAATAATCTGACTCCATTTTACACACAATCACAGGGAATTTAGGATAATTTAATTATCTACCATAATAAAGTGTTCAGACATTTAATAAAATTAGGTAATTTTGTATTATTCAGGAATTAATATAATAGTTTTATTTATTTTGATATTTCCGTCCAAATTCTAAGTGATAAGAATTCGCTAATGGGAGATACCAATATTGCTGTTTCCAGTTAGATAGTGGTCTGTTGGTCATTTGAATCTATAGGCAGACAAAAGACAATTCTTAATATGTTAACACATTTTTTATATAACATGATGATTTGTACAAAAATAGGGACTAGTACACACAAAGAACCTTCTTAAAGAATTTGACTTGAGGAAGTGGTATAATAACGAAGATAATTTATAAAAAATAATAATAAACAAAAGAGACAGAAAAAAAAAGAAAAGTTTCAGTTATCCGAATTGTTAAAATATGATTTGCTCTGAGATCATGCATAAAGCATATATTTAGGGTGTCAACGTCGTTTAACGGCATTCACTTCATCACTCTGTAAACAACTTTTCACTGTCTGTATGCTGTGTTCTTTATAGCTGATCTATGTTTTGCCTACAACTCCACAAGAAGCGTCAGTTTCTCTTCTTTCTGTTTTTTCCTGATTTTCAGCCGTTTTTTGAGAAAGAAAAAGTGCAGTGCATTTTATGCAAAGTAAAGAAACACACATTTTTTTTTATCTAGACCACTGGGAGAATGCAGATACTAGCTATAGAAGACAGTTTGGAACCGACGATTGTGCTTTATGGATTTAAATTCATTACAGTTAAAATAATAATAATTATTAGATAAGATAAATGAAAAACTCACAGAAAACTACATAAAGCGAATTACTAACATTCAATCTTCGGATATAATTTGTAAAACCAAACTCCTGTCTTGATTTGGGAGGAGAGGCTTTAATGTTGTACCTAACGGTTTAATTCAAAATGTATTTATCAATTTATTCTTTTAACTGCTGTTTGACGTTAGGAATTTTATACTATGAACTAGAGCAACGCCTATACCTTTAAACTTCAGGAAGAGACTAAAATTTTCATTTTATTTTCAACTGACAGTTTATTCATCTCTGAATTTGAATGTTTCACGTTTTCATTTGGAATGGCGTAACCAATACCTGTGTCAGTCTCGTAACAGAACAGTAACTTACGTTGAGAAGTCATTCATATTTATGTTATAAAAGGAGAATGTTATATACAACCACAGCATGGATAAATTGACAGTACAAAAAGCATACCAAAGCAGAAAACAGATTAACAAGTTCGAATAACATGGAAAATTACACGCAAATGCTCTACAAAATGTACTGAATAAATCTGAAAAAATAGATACTCTGCCAATGAAAATAGTAGGACAAATTTCATTTATTCATGGATCAAGAGAAAAGAAATTATAGTTTCTGGTGTGACAGTATCAACACGCACATCATGAGAATCCTCGCGACAATATTCTTTTGGATTCTATTCAAATGTTCGGACGAGAAAATGATTCTAAGAAAAATTCCACATTTAATGCTTCGTCAGAAAATTTGAACCTGGCCTCAGATCAGAAAGTTGCTTTCGAGGGAGGTTATAAGACAAAATCAAGTACAACTGGCATTTAAAGTCAAGTAAGAATACAAGAACTTTGCCATATGAGCACTATGATATGCTTCTTTTTTATGATAAAGGTTCTGCTCATTCATTGAGAACACTAGCCAGAATGCAGCATGTTAGATTCAGTAAATTTTGGAAACTTCCAGAAATACACTTTTCAGTTCTGTTTCTTTGCCAAAATGAAATCAGATCAAGACATGTCGGAGGATCAGGGCTATTGACCGATATCTAATTTATTTCTAGCATCTCCTAAGGTTCTAGTAAAGCAAATATATCCTGACCAATGAAAAAAACTCCATGTTTCGACCAAAGCAGAATGCTAAGTCAATACGAAACCAATTATTTACAACAAATTATACTGATTTTTTAGTTACACGGAATTTGAACATTTATGAAATGTTTTACAATGTATAAAAAAAATGCTTTATATTTTATAATATGAATCACTTAATTTTAGCTGGCTTTTATACACTTTATTTAAAAGTGCACCGATATGATATTCTCATCTAATAATTATTTTCAAAAATACTATTGTTTCATTTCTGGAATTTCTTTTAATTTACTGTATGACTGATGTGGTAATTCCGATTTAAAGAACTGTTGTTGATATTTTACAGCTAGGAAATTTTGGTGAATAGGCCTCCATCTACAACCACCAGAAAACTACCATTTTTCATGCGTAAATTTCTAACATGAATGATATAATTAAGTACATATGTTCAGTTTGTTTTAGACGATAATGGATTTGAAGACACGTGATATTTTTCTAAAGATCTGCAATTTCTTTTCTCTAGTTTACAAAGCAAGCGAAACTAATAGCATTTGCAATAAAATCTGCATTTATAGCCGGTTTGAAAATTGTTCAGTTTCTGTAGCCCATATGCCTTTTGATGCCGTGGATGATAATTAATTCGTTCTAATAGTGGCTTTTACTAATGGTTCGCCGTACAGTACAACTGCAACTTTTTTGCATATTTTATGAAAGATTTCAAAATTTTTTTGAATTAATCAATATCATACAAACCAAATTTAAAATTATCGTGTAATTTGGTTTCATCTTCAGACACTAAAAATTATCGATGGTATAACAATTGAGTTGAATTATTTATATCGCTAAAGGCAAATCAAATCAGTGAAAGATGCTTCATTTGTATTGAATAGTCGGATAAAACTTCAGAATCCTGAGAGACACATCCAAACTCAGACTGTAGAATAAATGCTTTGTTCACCTTACAACATCTTAAACTCATCTTAAAACACTTGTTCAATGTTTTTCTTCTACTTTCAGTGTTGCATCTTCATTAATGTTTTATGATGACTTTTCAAATAATTTTGAAAGAAATTTAAAACATTTACGAATAA
The DNA here is from genome assembly GCA_013235015.1 of Araneus ventricosus. Classification (NCBI taxonomy): domain Eukaryota; kingdom Metazoa; phylum Arthropoda; class Arachnida; order Araneae; family Araneidae; genus Araneus; species Araneus ventricosus. Next base: position 19,827 of record BGPR01015273.1, read on the forward strand.
TGAAAAAAACGACATGAATTCGGTGGTTATTCAGGATGAATTTGAAACTCCGTAATAAAAGTAAGCAAAAGCACCGGGATTTAATCTGTATGTTGGAAGTTCCGTTAAAGTCTGTTTCTTATTAATATTTGAGTTATGGTTTGAAATGGAACTTGCTGAACAATAGATGCACAATGGTGTTGGGAACACAGATCTTAAGGAACTAAAATGGAAATATATTTCTGTTGCCCCAATTTCATGAAACGCGTCAGGATGAAGCTGTACAAATCCTAAAACTATCACAGTGAAATTATAAGTAGTATTAGTTATTTATATTGGCTTCCGTTTTGAGTAACGCCGAGTGTTTACTGGATCGAACTCACAATTTTGAACCCTGGCCAGATGGTGAGGGACAACATCTGGGCGGCACTCTCTCAACACTCCGTGACCTCAGGAGGGACGTTTGACCCTAGACAGTTGGAAACAATCCTTGGGTTCACCCGCAGCGTTTCTTCTATTAAATCAGGTTTGCTACCTCGGCCTCGAACTCAGCTAGATTTTTAACTCTACTGAGGACAACACTGGCCCACGTTGGTATAAAAATTTCGTACTGCACATTTGTCATTAGTGTGGTATACTTCGGTCCTCGCCCACGACAGCAGTATTTGTGGCTGACGAAAGGTTGTGCTGCTACAGTTTCGATCACTGATATACTTTACGACGATATCAGAAAATACGGTAAATGTGAGTTAACAGCATTGTTTGGAAAAGAAAGGGTTCCTTGAGAATTTTTCTCATTTGTATAAGGCCCGCCAGACCAATGATTGCAGTTTTAATGAAACAAATCATTTCTAAATGGGAAAAAATTCAGTCACTTTCACAGAACATTTTTACTACCGGAATGGATGGTTTTACCTACTTTGTTGCAAAATGCTTTTATATTGAAGACAGCAATATTATTTTTCACAAAAGGCTTACTCCAGAATCGCAATGTGATTTGATGAAGAATCATCATTGTATGTTGTAGCTGTAAAACTTAAGAACTTTGTCTATTTAATTATTTGAGTTATCGTTTATAGTACTTTAATATTTTTTCATGACATCTTTTGTGGAATTTCTGTAACTCTTTGATTTTGTTTCTCAATTGGTAGTGATTTTCAGATGGCAGTAAATCTCGAAAAATTTCCCTTACTAGATATTTACAATATAAATATGGGTAAAGGTCATGAAAGCCGTCAGGTTTCAAGAAACAGGACAATGATGCAAAGCTAAATTGCATCAAAGGTTCGGAAAACTTCCTTCGCATCCGGGAAGTTGAAGGCACGAATATTGATTTAACTTTTAGGTGAAGCGTTCGGATCGACTCCCTTCGAAAGAATTCCGTTAAATTGCTTACTCTCATGGGTACTCCAAACGAACAGAGATATTTTTTTGAGTTTCTTGGTAGTCGATTTGTCCAAAGGATGAAACCGAAAAAATTACCTAAAATTTCGCCGAACAATGATGTGGGTTTGTAGTATCAGCAATTAAATTTCTCAGTTTCTACACTTTTTTATTGTCGGCAAAAGATATGAAAGGAAAAAAATTCTTAAATAAAAGTCATAATCGGCATCTACACATCATCTCTACCTGTGAAGGGAAAAATAGTAAGATCTGAATCGATCTTTGAATGAACAAGTTTGTTAACCCGCCATACAAATTTGTCAAAGAGATCATTGATCTGGACAGCTCAGAATAACGAGTCTATTCTCGTACGCCAGTTTTAATTTGGGAGACTTCACTTTTCCACTTGCCGTTAACGACAGAACTGCGATTCTCATTGCCATTTTCCAACCGGTTGGGATTTCGCTCGGTCGAAAAAAAGTAGTCGATTTCTCGCTACTCTGTTCCTGGCGTAAACTTGCTTTATTCGCTAGCGAAAGTGTTGTTCGATATCAGGAACTTATCAAATTTTCGCTTAAAATGGAGGCTGCTAAGACGTTAATTTAGGTTGAAAGGGTTTTATCGGAATAAATGTAATCATTTGACCAATCTGAAAGAATTATTTATCAATTGCGTTTTTTGAAAATGATTTAAATCTTTTATCAATTCAAATAATTTAATCTAACCATTGGCTGACAAATCTGAAAATTAAATCTTTAAAAGTAGTTAAATATTTACTACTCCATCAAGATAGTCAATAATGATGATTATTAGCTAATATAGACGTTAAAGTTTAATTACTTAATATTTCCTATTAAAATTAAATAAAGTGCTTATTTTTTAACATTGAGTGTGGGAATGACTTTCCTCATTATATATATCATTACAACATTTTTTTTTATTTGGTTTTTTTAATTCAAAGAAATTTGTCAAAATATTTACAAAAGTAATTGCAAAAATAAAAGAAATTTTCTTGTTCTGATAAAGATGTATTTTTTTAATGTTATACAGAAAACTTGGGAATTTAATAACTTTTTTTTCATGTTTTTTTATTTTTTCTAGGTATTAGTGGAAAAATAAACAAGAAAATGGTTTTATAATATTAATTTATAAAGATTTATTCATTGAAATAATTGGCATGGAAAAAAGTTTATTGTTTTCCTCTCTCAGAAAACAGCAGAATTACATCAATATATTGAAAAAGGACTCAATTTATGTTCTATAAGTATATAATATTATTATAAATGTATATTAATTTATGCAAAAGATAAAATGAGTTTAACCCCTCTGTAATAGACTTGGCAAGCAATAAGATGCATTAGTAAGCATATAAAATGTTAAATCTTCCACCTATTATCATTGGTGTCTTTTTGAAATGATGCGATCTTCCTACTGAAATTTGTGGATATTTTTCAAAGGCAATCGAGCATAATTTCGATTAGAGCAACTGTACTCTTTGCCATGGTTCCATTGGCGATTCAAAACTCAGACTGAATCTGAAACCACCAGCAGTCAGCGATTTCCTGCGCGCAGCAGAAATATAATCACTTTCTAGCGTAAAGCGTTTTATAATTTTTCTCTCAGCTTCTCCTTTGCACTGTGAAGTGACTCTGATACTCTTCACACACCCTCTTTTCATTTTATTGCTCTCTCACCATCTTTTAAAATTCTTGTAAAATAAAAAAATGAAAATAAAAGAATACGAAAAATTGATAATAAAATTATAAAATGCATAAAACGTCAAAAAATGTTTTTATAAATAAAAAAACAAACCAAAAAAAATTATAAAATAACCCTAAAATTCTTTAGGAAAAACTTTCAAAAAAAAATTTCAAATCTTTTGTTAGTATTTCCCTCACTAGATACGATGCACACATGTTTTTTACCTTGTTACATTGTAACACACAAGATATAGTGTCACACTTGTTATAAGTAAGATTTAATCCCTTCTTTTCACACTTAGTTCTGGAGATTGTATTTAATTCCTTCTTTTTTGGATAAATGTTTTCTTTCCAATATTTCCTGGTTTAGGTTCAGGCCAAAGAGGAAATTAAAAAAATATCAGAACTTAGTCTTTTCCTCTGAAAACCTATTCCATTTGAATCTACATGAATTTCTTTACTCTGATGAAGCCATTCACCAGACTCTTGTCGTTGTCTACTATTATTATTTTTTACCCCACAAATTTTTTAATTACTTTTTTTTAAATATTTTTATCTATTTTTTGTACTATTGAAAATTTTCCTGGATGATGCTGCACTTGCACACATAATTGAACCTTCGTATTCTTTGTCTTTTTAAGAATATTCTCACTTTGTCTCTTTGGAGTATTCATTAGCGTAAAGCGCGATGTTCGAAACGATAGAGATACGAGAATCAGAAGCCTTCTTTGTGTCGAAAACACATGTCTCCCGCAGGTCAGGCAGTAACTCCCAACCTTGGAGTACGAATAGACCAACCCGTAAGTTGAGCAATGGATGGGAAATTGATCACAAAATCCCCGCTAGTAGGAAATCATTTGAAATGTGAAATCACGTGATTTGGCTAGATTGACCATCCGCAAGAAAATCTGCTGTCCGACCCTCACCCCGGAGATATTTGCAAAGAAAAACCTAGTCATCCTTTGCTCATAATAGCTCCCCCTATATTTTATCAGTCTTTATATATATTTTACAATTTGTTACCTTGTTATATTTTATTTATCTTCCAATGATTTATAGGTCATTGTGTTCCAAAAATTGAGCTTCACTTAGGCATAGTTAGATTCTAAATTTTCGACAGGCTCACTGGCTGTTTTTAAACTTAAATGCTTAGACTTTCAAATAAAATCCTTTATCAGATTTTGGTTTTGCTATAAGTAGAAGATTTAATACCTAAATTTTCTTATTATATGCATTAGTTGTGATAAGGTTGGATTTCTAGAAAATTATCGTTACTCTTAAACATTTGACGAATGATTTTTCTGTGAATAAATAATTAGTTTGATGCCATTTTGTCCAAATTTCTAGAGTTCGAGTTTTCAGTCAGAAAAGTCAAGTAACTCTGCATCATTTATTATGAAAATGATAGAAACAAAAAGAATATTTTCTACTTGTATTGACACAGTTTTTTTCATCCTCAGAATTATATTATGTTAGAATTCGAAAATGTCGCCCTTAAAACTCTTAATTTCGACAAATGTATTACTTATATAATGGAAGAAAATATTCGAAGCGACGAGATGCTTTTGGGAGTCAACTGCAGTAAGATAGAAAAGAAAATCAGTAGCTCGTTAACACTTATTGTTTTTTTAAACACTGCACGAGTCCAATTCCAGTATTTTCGGATATTTGTTTTGAACTCACTCTACTTATTTTACTTAATTTTAATAATTGGAAAAAAATGCAGGTTAAAAGCGAAAGCTTATTTTTTAAGCCAGAAGTTTTCAGTAGAAGCGGTCAGAAGATTCGGCACTAAATTCTGGGAGAGAAATACAGCACGTTGTTTATAAAACGATGAATTCAAAAAATGAATTCTGATTGAATCTACTTTATCGTAGCAAGTACTACGAATTTTAAACTTGGTGAGCAATAAACATGCTACACTGCAGGAATGGCACGAACTTCGATTGCTTCTCGTTACTATTAATTTATTATTAATACTTCAGATAAGTTGGAAATTTTACTAGAAATGGGTCATTCTGTGTCCAGTTGTGCTGCGAGTCAATTACGGTGAGAAGCATCCATGTTCGATTAGAAATGATGACTACGTATTCAGCCACCAGATCAGGTGATTCAAACAAGATGGATACAAAATGGTGAACTTACGGCAAATTCAACAATTCTGTGGTCATATTTGAAACGAAAATATTAGAAAATTCACAGAAAATTAGTTTGTGCCTCACTGAGAGTCTTAGACAGTTCTCTTTAAGTGCATCAAAGACAAGAGGACGATCTCATTTCCTTTCCTGCAAGATCCCAACACCAGAACAAAGGAGACCCTTCAATGCACTTTCAGGTAACTTATTTAATGTTCATTCACGTTGTGCATTCAACGAAAATAAAGCAGCTTGTTTGAATTCGTCAGTCTTTTTGAATCTGCCTACAAATGTCAAGGAGTGAGCATCGCGGAGCAATCTAAAATCAAGACGCCCAGTTCGGTGGGCAAACAATGGAAAAAATAACCCCAGTTCGACTTCAGCATCATCTAATAAACAGTGTGAAACTTGGCATGATATGAGGGCAGCTGGCATCTCTAACTGAAGATGAAACATTTGCTCGAAATCCATTGAAAACGCGTTTCTTGATTCGACCTCGAAAAATGTTTCTGCAGATCCGAATTTCCAACTTTTTTTTGCTCTCCCTCAAGTTTTCTAGAAACAGGAGCAAGATGTGATTGAAGTGGAATGACAGCTAGTGATACACACTTATTTAGTAACAACTCCATACCGAAATCAAGTACTTGCATTTATAAAGGAAGTTTGAGCTCTAATAATATTCCTGTATCTACAAGATTTTCCCATTAAAAATATCATGGTTCGTGAACAAATGAGTGAGGAATAATAATGAAGAGGCCTGCTTCCAGCATCTGAAGTAGCTTCTAAGGTGTAATAACAGATCCAATGATTTTGCCGAAAGATACACGTATCCCTCGCTTCTATGAGTGTTCGATCTATCACGCAGGTCCTTCACGCATGAATGTTGAACTCAGTTGCGCACTGAACATGGAAATTTCATTTGCCCAGGTATTGGGAAAAGTGTCAAGTGTAAAAGTCATCTTGGTACTATCAACTCATACAGGGAGAAGCCTTTTCCTTGTGATGAGTGGCGGTAAACGTTTCTCTACAAGTATGCTCTGATCATCTCGGACTCACACTGGAGAAGCCTTTCACTTGTGACTAAGTGTGATAAATGTTTCTCTGCTGAAATGTAATCTGACCACTCAGGACTCACACCAGAGAGAAGCCCTATGCTTGTGATCAGTGTGATAGAAGTTCTCTAGAAGCGTAGCGGACGAACATATCAGACTCATACTGGAGAGCCTTATAAATGTCCAATGTGTGAAAAAGCATTCAAGACAGCAGTAATCATGGCGACCATTTGCAAGAATGTGCATAATAAAGAGTGAATTTTATTCATCAACCTTTTAAAACAATGTAAGTTTTAACATTGGTTTCTCCATGAGCTGTTCAATAATTTAAGGGGGTACATAAATCTAGTTTTTATCTGCTTATCACCTTTTTTCAGCTATTTTAAAATATAGTTTTATTTAGTTTATTATGATAGGATAAACTTTTAGTTTGATCGCATAATAGATGATAACATTGGAATATCCCAACTAAACTTTATTTCTTTTGAATGTGTGTATTTTTGGTGTATATTTGTATTTTAATATTATTTATAGATCTTGATTTTATTACTCAGATCGTCCACGATTCGTTAACTATCAATTAATATTTGTTGTTTGTTTATGGAAGCAGATGAAATAATAGATTCAGAGGTCTGTATCATATGAAAATCAATTATTTCCATATAGTTAATACTTATTTTACTTGTCCACAGTGGTATCTTTTTTAAATATTTTAAGAATTCTGCATAGCAAATGTTGTGTGTAAATATTTATAAAATATAATTTTTGATAGATTGTTTATATAATTGAGTATAAAAGTGCTTAGCAAAATGATATTTTTATAAACTGTTTATTTTCTGAAATATTTTTATCTAAAAGCATCATACGACCGAAAAGCCATCACCTCAGTTAAAGAATTTGCTGAAGATTATTTTTTTTGACATGATAAATATTCAATTTTAGTGATAATAATGGGCGTATGTTGGAATGTTTCAACGGCGGTGTATTTTTTGTAACACGTATTTGTTCGTGTTTATTGTATTTAAATATCGTTGATAATCTTGATTTATCATTAAATTTTTATTGCACTATTACAGAATATTGCATAGGTAATTTTTTTTGGAGAAGCATATAAGGTTTTAAATGGAATATTCATTAGACGTTTTTAATTTTAATAATTTCTTTGTAATCGATTATTTTATTACTGTTTTAACGATTTTAGATGCTTGGAGTTCATAAGATTATTGTTGATATACACAATATTTAATTTCAGAAGTGTTAGTGCATGCAAATTGGGTGTCAGAGATTAGAGTTTTTATTTATATCTGCATTTGTTGTTGTTTAATGTAATTTATTCTTAGAAAATATAAGATTCTGGAATTATTCTCATTGTATTGTTTCATTGTATTAATTGTTTGTACATTTAAGGTAGAGAATAAAAAAGTATATTTGAGTTCTATGTCACAAGAAATTCTGTTTTTCTTCAAATTATACCTTGAGAATTTTTATCTTATACAAACATTCAATGTGTTTGAAAATATTAAATGGAGTTTGCGCAATTTTGACCTTCCATTTCCGGATAAACCGGAGAAAGCTCTATTTTTGCGATATGTATGAATAAAAAAAAAAATATAAGAATAGCGCGTTTCAGGTCAGCGCCAGAAAGAGTTTTCAAAACGTCAGGATAAAATCATAAAACAAGTATTTCGTATTAATATGTAAATTTAATTATTAATCTCTTTAAAAGAAAATATTTTTACAAAATATTATAATTGTTACAGAATAGATATATATAGCTACAGACCCTTATTTTACATACACGATAAACATGATTTATCAATCCTATAACCATTATACTACACTGTGTAAATACTGAATTAAAGATATATATTAAAATTGCATAATGATTCAATATTTATTTCATATTCAGATTTAGATTATATTAACGTCCCATTTTGAGCAACACAGGCTATTTTGGGACGGACCTCATGTTTAACCTCAGTCGAATAGCGAGACTGACAGACACCTGGTGGCACCCCTCTCAAACTTCGCGCCATTTTGTTTCTTGATTTTATACCGTTGTCACGAAAATATGGCGTGGGCGAACTGCGCCCTTCCCTATCATTTTATTTGAGTAGCAGCTTTTTTGGTGGCATAATCTGTTGACGGTATATGGAACTACATTTCCGTACATGATAAAACTTATTTTAAGCTAAAATGGTCATGGCTAGTGTAATATTCAAATTTATGATTTCAAATTTTAATACAATGTTTCTTTTACTTATTGTCAAGTATCCATATTGTCATTTCATACAGTTCGAAGAAAACTTTGCATGTTGTAATATTAAAAAAAAAAAACACGTAGAGGCTTTGAAATTTTCAATTTAATACAAATTTTACTTATATTCTGATAAATAGTTTTATTGTATCACATTTGGGTCCTAGTAATTTCCCCTGAGCTCTTAACAGGGCACCAGAATCAACCTCCAGTATTGGCAAGTTGTATTTCTTTTCGCATTATTACTTTCGTATTTAATAGCGATTCAGGAGCCTGACGTTGTTGTAAATCAAGAAGAAGTTTGGTCGATTATCCGTAACGAGAGCGGGATAACGTTTTCAAACCAGAAAATGCACTACACAATGGCACCTTTACTACAAACTTAGCTGGACTCGTACCTGAAAAACCTTATAGTTGCACTTATTATGGATAAAGCATTCAGGGATATCAGTAATCTCAATTTCAGAATGTGCATAATAGGAAATACACTTTTTTCAACAAGCATAAAAAGCAATTATGTTTTTTTCATCTCCACGAGCTTTTCTTAATTAAACAACAACGTCAACTCAATTCTAGTTTTAACTTATTACAGGAGTATTTGAAAATATGGTTTCATATACAGCTTAACGGCAACGATGACGTAAGAAGTTGTTCCAGGACAGCTGTGGAGACCAGCCTCTCTTTGAACAGGGATGTGCTGTGTCGTATTAATAGTAGGACAGCTATGGTGTTAAGAAAGAAAGAGCAGCTTATCAGCGGCCCATTGAACTGAACAAGAAAATATTTGATCGATTTAAGAGCTTGCAGCAAATCCTTATAAGTTAATGTGTAATAAATTGTATTTTCATTTTTTAGCGGTATCTTCTTTTCAGTTACATTGGAATTCTTTATGAAACTAATTTCGTAATAATCAATTAATTAAAGTTACATGAAGATACACAGTAGCAACGCAGATCTACTCTCATTTCCTGGATGATCTTGTACAGTGTTCCGCATCCTATTGTGATCAATGTGTTTTGGTATTAATGTATTTTACTGTTTTATCAGATAAATACTTAATTTGGCGTCTCCACATGTTCATGTTTTTTGTGGCATTTAAGTTCGCATTATAATTGTTTGCCATGTCATTTGCTGCTCCATACTGGCTTGACCATTTTCTTTTTCAGCTGTTAGTGAAATGGCATTTTTTCCTCGATGTTCAAATGCCTGCTGGTTTTGGGATTAGTTAGTTGGGTTGGGATTGCAAATGTAATTTTTCCTAACAATCCACTTTTCTTACGCTAAAACTGAAACGCCTTGGGCATTCCTGTTGTCTGTTTTTTAACTGATTTGTCTTCTTGTATTTCAAAATTACATTATGTACAGTGGATTGCCATTTACAATTTCTCCCGGTTTTCTCTCAGAGCTACCATGTTTCCAATGAAATGGTAAGTTTTCTGATGTCAATGGGATATCTCTGATTTTTTTCGACCCATGCTACCATACAAATGATGGACTAACGTAGTAGCTCTCTTGTCTCTTGCTTCTTAACTGAGTGTTTTCTACCAGGTTTACAATTCTATTTGCAATTATATCAGACTGACATTCTGACAGAATTGGTTTCTTATCAATAACTTTCCTAAATGCTCCAATAAATTTTTTTGACCTTAATTTCGGCAGTTGCAGAAAACAATTTCAAATAACTCTATATTAATTAATTTAATTGCCAATAGTTTGCAATAAATGTTTCACATTTCTATATTAATTGAATTTAATTGTAATGGTTGTAATAAATTTTTCAGAGTGTTTAGCTACAAAAACTATTAAAATTACCTTTCGTTTTCATGTAATAGTAGAAATTTACGAAATGAACACTTGAACGTTTCTTGTGCCCCAATACTTTCTTGAGTCACTGTACATAGATAACGCATCCTACGAGAAACAAGTATTTTAGTTGTAAAGTGAGACCTAATTTTCACCAATAATTACTTCGTTTTATATGTGATATTTCCGTTTGTAATAGTGTTGTTAAATAACGTTTCTTCGTAATTTTTCCTTAGTATAAAACATCTTGTAATCAGACTCATAAAAGTCTAAGCATAAAAACATGTTTTCAAAATACTTTATGTACATAAAATTCAAGAAATGAAAAAATGTAGGATCTTTATATAATTATTCAAGTAATTGCAGGGATTTTATTTAAGCGCATGTGAGCAATTAAAGGCTTAGAGAACGCAAGGCCTTAATTGGTTCTTGAATGAAAGTCTGGATCTAAAATCTCAATCATAAAAAATATATACATTAATTGTTAGCTCCGTGAACATTAAATATGCAGTGACACAGAATTCCTCGCCAGAATTTTATTTTGAAGACTTGAATAACAAAAATGGAACCAAAATGAAACGTTGTTGCACACATCGTTCCAAATATTTAAATAAACTATAAAACATAATTAAAATAAATAAGTGACTCTATATACATTTATATTATTCCTTTATTGTTAAAAAGAGGTTTAAAAGGAGTATCAAATTAATTAAAATTTCTTTTGAGACCATTTAACTTTTGTTTGAAGCCTTAAACTAATGTTAACCTTCCATCGGGCGCACTTCCGCAAATTTTACGAAATATCGTGTATCGTGTTACATATATATATTGTGCTACTTTACAAAAATAAATGCAACTTTTATTTACGCTATCTGTTTTTTTTAGCCTAATAGTAAACAAAGATTTTATAAATAAAATTGCACTTAAATATATAAAATAACGATATAAATTTGTAATTTGATGCACAATTCAAGTATCACTTGCAAACGCGCGCACGCTGGAAGGTTAACAGGTCTATTCTCGTACCCCAGTTGGGTTGGGAGCGTTTTGCCTTTCGACCGCGGGACCTTAATGGCTTTTTCTCGACCGAAAGAAGAGGTCTGATTCTCGTACCTCGGTCGTTTTGAACATCGCGCTTTAAGCTAGGAAGTGACGTATTCGTGCTGCGCGCGCAGCAAATCAAGCGATCGTCGTGCGTAGTTTCAGATTCATTTCGAGTTTTGAATCGCCAAAAGATGCCTATGGCGAAGCGTACATTTGCTTCCCAGTTCGAAATTATGTTGGATTATTTTGAAAAATATCCACAAATTTTAAGTGGGAAAGTTGATCGCATCTTTTCAAAAGACACCAAGGGTTAAGAGGTGGGAAAATTTAACTTCTGTTCTTATAAGATGCATAAAATGCATCTTTCTTGCTTTCATAAGTCCATTGTTAAGGGGGGGAAATAAATCATTTATCTTTTACAAAATATACATTTATATTAAAATTATACATTTATAGAATATAAATTGCAGTCTTTTTTCAATATATTGATGTAATTTTACCAGTTTTCTAAAGAGAGGAAAATTAATAAACTTTTTTCCATGCCAATTATTTTAACATGTATAAATATTATAAATTCATATTACAAACCATTTGTTTATTTTTCCAATTACATAAGAAAATAAAACATGAAAAAAAGTTATTAAATTCAGCAAGTTTTTACAACATTAAAAAAATCACATCTTTATCAAGGAACAAGAAAAATTCTTTTATTGTCAGATTTTGCTATTACTTTGTTAATATTTGACAAATTTCTTTGAATTAAAACCCAAATAAAAAAATTGTAATGATATATACGGAATGAGGAAAGTAATTCCACACTCAGTGTTAAAAAATGTTAAAATGTTTCCCTAATTTAATTTCATAAGAAAATATTAAGTAATTAAATCTATCAATTATCAACTATTATTATTGACTATCTTGATGGAGTAGAAAAATATTTAACTACTTTTAAAGATTTAATTACTTTAGATTGTCGTATTAAATTATTAGATTAAATTATTTAAATTCGATAAAAGATTTACCTACTTTTTAAGAAATCTAAAGTAATTGATAAATTCCTCTTCAGATTGGTCAAATGGATTACATTTATCCCGATAAACCCTTTCAAACGTCAATTAACGTCTTGGCGAATAGCGTTTACACCATGTACAGAGCTGGAGAGAAGTCGGAGAACTTTTTTCGACCGAGCGAGATCCGAACCGGTTGGAAAAACGGGTTCGAGAATCGCACTTGTTTTTAACGGGCGGAAAAAGTGACGTCTCCCTACCCAACCGGGGTACCAGAATAGATCCGTAAATTTAAAGGTGTATGCCTCCAGTGCGAAGTTAGCACACATAAAAATATGTTGAAAGCGCATCTTTACCATTTTCTTTCTTTTCTAGATTTCAAAATGTTGTCGTTTCCATTTTACGTATGCAGTTTTACAGATATAAAAGATCCAAGAAGTGCGTAGTTTTTTGTGTCATAAATTTTAAATTACTTTATGTGTTCGTAATAGGAGATTAATGGAACAAAATATTTTGAAGTGCCTTCCCTGCCATGAATAGTTCCCTGACGGCGAAAATCTTTCCCGCAGATGGGATTTTAAGATTCATCTTACATCAAAAGCGGATGTAGTAAATAAACAAGTTGTAAGATTAAATGAAGCAACAATTAAATTTTCGAATCGCACAATTTCTAAGGATGGAACACACAATCGGCCACTTCCTCAAAGTTGGACCCAAGTAACCTCAGATACGGTAGAGGCCACTTCAGATCGAATAATAAATGAAATAAAATCGAATTGATAAACCTCTATTGATAAAAGTATTGCATTTAGTTTCTCCTCTGGTGTCCTTTCCGTCCTACAAAAGAGCTTAGATCCTCGTGATGGTTCTGATTTGGTTGAGCTTGAGCTGCAGAAATAAAATGCACTGCCTTTGACGTGTCTCTTCTCCAGTAAATGAGTGGCGACCAGGCTGTAGACGGCAGTCATCCTACTACTTCTCCCAAGGGTACATATACTTTTGTGGCTACTTCAGACGTGGATGTTGTAGCTCAGAGACGCGTCGAAGACAGACATTTTGTGTGCCCAATTTCTGGAGAGAGCAACCGTCGAAGGCCTGGTTTTTTTTGTTTATTATCAAACTCATACAGGTGGAAGCCCTGCTTGCGATATGTGTGTGGAATTATGCACTACACAAAGGGAATCTGAACACACATCGCCGGACTCATGCCGGAGAGAAGTCCTATTTTTGCGTTATGTGTAAGAAAAATGAGCTACGAAAGATGGTCTGGACAAACATCACCGTACTCATACCGGAGAGAAAATAATATATAAATGTCCAGTATGCGGAAAAGCTTTCACGGACTCCAGTACTCGCAACGCACGTTTCAGGGATGTCCATAATGAAAAGTTATCTTTATTCAACGATCTCGTAAAACAATTTTTAATTTTAAAATGGAGTCATCAAGAGCTGTTCTAAATTAAATATCTTAACGGGGACGCAAATCTAGTTTTAATATTATCTTTTAGATACTTCAAAATATAGTTTTTATTAAGATTATTATTTGATAAGATAAATATTCTTTTTTATTGATCATATAATGGAGGAAAATTGGAATGTTCCATCTCCAGTGTATTTTTATGTGGGCGATTATTGGTATTTAGTGTATTTTAATATCATTGATATATCTTGACTTTTTTTAAATATTCGAACAGTCCGCCATTCTCAATCGCCATATTTTCTGTTTGTAAATGGAAGCGAGTAGAATTGTTCAGAGGACTACATCATACGTAAATTATTTATTTCAAACAAATTATACTGATTTTATTATTTACGCAAAAATTGAGTATTTTTCAAATGTTTAAAATGTATATTAAATGTTTTATTTTAGATAATATGAATCGCAATTTTGGCTGGCTTTTTATAAACTTTATTTAAAAGTGCATTGAAATGATATTTTCATCTAATAAATATTATCCGCAAATGACTATTGTTACATTTCTGATATATCTTTTAATTTACTGTACGACTGAAAGTGGTCAACTCGATTTAAAAACTGTTGTTGATGTTTGACGCCAAATTTTGTACGATTGTCTCTTTACATCCACATGAAAACTAAATTTTTCGTACATAAAATTTCTAACATGTAAATGTTTTAATGAAGTGGCATATGTTCAGTTTGCTATAGTGGTAAATGGATTTTGAAGCACGTGGCTAATATTTTCCAAAACGTCTGAAAATTCTTTTCCACTAAAAATTGATAAAAGCAAGCGAAACTAATAGCATTGCAATAAAATCTGCATTTATGCCGATTTGAAATTCGTTCAGCTTCTGTAAGCCCATATGCCTGTTGATGCCGAATTGAACGGAACATAATTACCTCGTTCAGTGTGGCTGCTGGCCCGGTTCCCCGCGCAGTACGACGCACCTGTTTGACGTTCATGAAAGATTTCAAACTTTTTTTGACTACTTAATATCGAACTAACCGAAGTTAAATGATCTGACACATAGCTTAAACTCCATTAGCCCTAAAAATTCTCGAAGAATATCAAAATTAATTGCATTTCTTGATTATATCTTAAAGCAATAAATTAATTGAATTAAAAGATGCAGCTTCAATTGTACTGTAGATGTCGGAAAAAAATTTCAGAATTTGCAATGATACATCTAAACTCGTATCTGAATTAAGGTATCCGACTGGTTTAAAATCGTCGTTTTTCATGAAATTATCAAAAATATTTTTATGTCTTAATTTTGTAGCCTGTTTGATAAGCTTTCTAAAACTGTCTCACTTCTTACTCTACGTGAATTACAAATGGAGTTACAATTGTTTTTATAACCGAACTGTAAGCATTATTTTAAGTTGCATGAAAACTTTAAATGCGTTTTCTGATAAATGATATTTTTGAGGAAAACTGTCGACCGTAACAGTGATTTCTCAAAACGTTATTCAAGTATTGATATGAAATTTTCTCATATTGTTTTCTGGAATATGCTTGATGTTTTCCTCTAAAAACTAAGGTCAATTTCAAAATCAAGTATTATTTTTAAGTGTTTAATTATAAACGAAAGGATTTTTTTATGAAAAATTACCATTTTAGTAACTATGTTCAGCTGCATCTGAAAACTGTTTTGAAATATAAGAAAGATTTTAGAGCATAACACAGATAACTGTCATAAAAATGTACTCCTACAAGGATTTATTTATATTTAGAATACGATTTTGTTTATGGCTGTTAGCGTAAGGCAAATATTTTAGTCATTTTTCTTCAAATTTCTCAGGTTTTTTAAAAAAATTATTATTTCGAAAGGTTAATTTTACTATATTTTCTTAGTTTTAAAACATATGCAGTTGAATAATAACATTATAAAATATATATAAGATATTTTTCAAAAAAATGTCTCCGAACACAGTCGGATACCTTAAATGCTTGACTTATCTCTGCAAGCATCTTAAGCTCCTTCGATTAAAACACTGTTCCAATATTTATTTATTCTACTGTCATGTTGCACCCACATTCATGTTTTATGTGAAATGACTTTTCAAATAGTTTTGAAAGAAATTCAAAACATTTATGAAGGAAGAATGAAGAACGGTATGAATTCTTTGTTCTTTCAGGATGGATCTAAAATTCCGTTATAACAATGGCAAGCACTGGGATTTAATTTCGGTTGGAAGTTCGTTAAATCTGTTTTTCGTATTAATAATGTGATTTATGATATGAAATGAAACACTGAATCACCAAATGCACAAAAATCACAATGGGGGAACACTGAACATAAAGAATTAAAACGGAAACATTTTGTAGATTTGCGTTTCCCTAATTTCATGAGAAAAGTTATAGTGAAGCTGTGCAAATCCTAAATTCTACTGATGAAATTAAAAAAAAGGATAGTTATTTATTTTAGCATCCCGTTTTGAAGCAACGCTAATGTTTCAGTGGGACGGAACTTGTAATTTTGAACCATGGCCATGGAATTATCTCAATTTTATGATGGCCTACGAACAAATGATTGCCTAAGTTTTAATGAAACAAAACCCATTTTAATGCATGCTTGAAAATAACTTACTAAATGGTAAAAATTCATTTATTTTCGAGAGACGATTATATTACCGGAATGGATGGCTTTTACCCTACTTTGATTACCAACATTTTTCCGTCTTGAACAGCAATATCATTTTATTCTCAAAAGGCAGGGAGAATGGCGAAAATTCACTGATTTGGGGGAAGAATTATCGCCTATGTTATATCTATGAAACATAGGAAATTTGTCTATTTAATTTTTGAGTTATCGTTTATAGTACTTCAATATTTTTCATGACATATTTGTGAGAATTTTCGTAACTCTTTGAATTTTGTTCTCAGTAAGTAGTGATTGCCTGATGGCAAGTATACCTCGAAGAACTTCTGTACTATTGGAATATGTACAATGTGAATATGGGTAAAAGGGTCATAGAAAGCCCCCAGTTTTCAAGAAACAAGGACGATACATGAAAAGCTAGGATTGTATCAAAGAAGTCCCGGAGAGAATTTCCATCGCACTCGGGAAGTGGAAGGACACGAATATTAGATTGAATTTTAACTGAACAAAAACAAAGCGTTCGGATCGACATTTCTTCGAAAGAATTCTGTTAAATATTCCAGCTCTCTCCTGGGTACTCCCAACTAACAGCGATATTTTGGTAGTTCCAGAGTAGTCCATTTATCAAGAATAAAGCTGAAAAATATTGCGTAAATGTTTAAACTATTTGCCGAACAAGGTGGGGTTTCTGATATCAGCAATTAAATTTCGAACTATCGAAACACTTTTAGTGCCGTCTAGAGATATGAAATATCATATTTTTCATGCAAAAACTCTTGATTTCGGTAAATTTATAACTTATAGGGAAGACAATATACGAA